>JAFVLL020025197.1:0-52400 GCA_021397915.2 Tor tambroides | reverse complement strand
ATCCATTCACCCTAGAACCGTCCCTGCCTAGAATCTGTATATCTAACATCACAGACATTCAAAAAGACAAACTAAGAACTTGACCTCTCAACATATTTATTATAGTGTTAGTGTTAGCGTCATCAAGCCACCGTTTTAGCCCCACCCAAAAAATCCTGAACACAGAATTGGTGAAAAACTGTTTAACAGTTTAACTCCACAATTCAGTACTACATAGTTCAGAGGCTTTGTAATGTGTTTCAGCAATACATTTCTAACAATTCTCAGAATTCTCTTTACACGGACTTTAAAATATAATAATAAAAAATTATAACGATTACATAACTTGTTTATTGGTCTGGCTAGTGGCGCCGACTACAAACGCAGTTAAAGTTAAGGTGTTGAGTAAGGTGATGACTAGGCTGAAGTTGGGCTCAGGTTTTTGTGCTGGGATGTGTTTTCCATACATTTATTTGTGGCAGCCCGCCACAATATCAAAACTGATCGCCACAAACAGATTTTCCAAAAGGCTTTGACTTAGTTGAATAAACATGAGCACTGCACGTTTCAAAATCAAAACGCAGCGCGGGTGTTTTTATATCACTGTATCTCCAAAGGAAACCAACTGTCTTCAGAAACATTTCGATGTCATTTTCATTTAATCTTGCCTTTAATGCCTGATAAAGCAGTGTTTATGAGCTCAGCACTGCTTTGTGTACAGCCGTTACCAGGGAAACCTCTATTTTGGCTGCTACAAAAGCGCCTCCTGCTGGCAGAGAATGCATTTGCATGGTCAGTAAGACTGTCTGATTCACGCAGCAAACATATTTTGCTTGTTATCAGAAATAATCTACTCGAGAGGGACTTTGCTGTTGTTATTGATTCTTTGCGGAAGTCTACCGGAAGTTAAGTTTGGGCCACAAAAGCGTGCATGCGCAGTAACGTTTGTTTATGTTGTTGCCGTTGAAACTGTCTATATAACAAAACACTGTTTGAAATTCAATAATGACATTAATTAATGGTTATAAAAATTAAAGGTTCTAAATACAAATATTAATGCATGAATGTAAGCTATGCAATACATTTTATGCACAAAAAAGTTTAAAATATAATAACTATATAAAAAAACTTTCTTTAATAACAAATATATAACTTTACATGTATAAAAAAGGTATAAATCCAAAAAAAGTTTGGAATTCGATAATGAAATTTGTTGCCTATTATCACTATTGATTTTTACAAATTTTATTTTAAAACTATATTTTATAAAGTTGTTGCAGCAAAGGCAAATTGCATAAAAGTATAGTAAAACTGCTCACAATCATAAACCACGTTTTTCGTAATTTCATGAAAATTTGTCAGCTAGTCAAATTGTAAACAACTGAACAAAAAAATCTTCTAACTAACCAAAACCAAATGAATAAGACATAGCAGGATGACAAATCTTAAAATACTGTTTTTCATTCTAAAAATTTAGACTTAACTGTACAACATTAACACAGTAAACAGCAAATCAATGCAAGTCAGCAGACTACATGAGAAAGTCAACAGCAATCCACAGGTGATCGACAAAGAGGAAAGGAGGGTTCTAAACTCACCATAAGGTGCAGGGAAGTCCCCTGGACTGGGTCCAGCATAGAAGGTACTAGGTCCAGCGGGCTGGACTGGGTACTGTTGAGGAGGCCCCACATATGGAGGAGCACTGTGACGGTACTGCAGAATCACACATGACAAATGAGTGAAATAAAATTGCAAACAATACATTAACTGGACAAAACATTAACCGTAATTAAATTTGTTCATAAACAACACAACAAACAAAGTCTAGCACATTAAAACATGTGTAAACACATGGTCCAGATATAGTAAGTGTAATGTGATTCCTGTCTGCAGTCTTGTGCCGTCTGACCTGAGGGATGTAGTACTGCGCTGTCTGTGGGGAAGGAAAGGGCATGGGAGCCATGGTCATCATGATGGGCTGATTGGGGGGGTAGACCGCTGCTGTGGGGGTCTGAGACGTGGGCCGAATGGGAGGGTTGTTGCTTGGAATTGTGGGCCGCGCCGTTTGCATCTGCGTCCTCTGGAAAAACTGTGAGGAGAGAGAGGAGAAATCAGTTATGTGGCTCACCTTTGGAAACACTGGCAAAATGATAAGTGTAACATTTTAGCCATATTGTGTATCTAAGATGAAGTCCACTGAAGAAGTAAACATATTCGTATAACTATTTAAGTAAAAGCATGCAAGAAGCAAAAACAAAACAGATCATCCTAAGTAACATGCACTTAAAACAATACAGAAGTACTAAGGCTTCAGTTACAATGGCTTCATATTAGGGTGCTTTATCTTTTCAACTCTGAACAGAACCAGCAAACTAAAGCAGCTTATTTGCTATACTATGAAGAGAACTTTCTATTAATAAATCCCTCAAATAGACCTGTTGACACGAGCAACTCACACTTGTGACTATGTACCAATGCCAAACAACAACAGTGAATCTTTATTTTTCATCCAAACAAACTGGCAACTGGTTTCCCACTGAATCAGTGTATTAACTGTTGCGGAAATGTGTGAGTCATAAGGGCCATGTACACACAGCGGCTAAATACGGGTGTCACTCCTATTTTGGGTGCTTAATTATGTTTTATACACAAAGGTCACACTGTTACATTTTAGGAGTGACAACCACATTTAAACAATTGCCACTGTGTGTATGGAAAACAGAAGTCTTTCCAAAAAAAGCTTGTTGGTTCCATATTGTAATTTTAAGTTTCTATTTTTGATTTAAAAAAAAAATCACTACTGTTCAAAAGTTTGGGATCAGTAAGAAAGAAAAAAAATGTCTTTAGCAAATATGCATTAATCAATCAAAAGGGACTGTAAAGATTTCTATTTTAAATATAAGCTGCTCTTTTGAACCTTATTTTTGTCAAAAAATCATGATGTACTGTAAATCTATGTATCAAATGTATGTATTGAGCAGCACAACAGTTTTCAACACTGATAACAACAAATCAGCATATTAGAATGATTTCTGAAGGATCATGTGACTGTAGTAATGGGTGCTGAAAATTCAGCTTTACCATTATAGAAATATACTTTATTCATATAGAAAACCATTGTAATTGTTTCATTCATGTTTCATTCCAAAAGCAGCATTTGATAGAAATAAGAGAACTCTTTCAAAAATATTAAAAAATCTTACCAACCCCAAACGTCTGCGCATATTAATATAACATCCCATTTAATAACCATCAGACCATAATATATTTACAGCCGTGAGCTAAATTGTTGCTATATGATTATCATGCCATATATTTAGACATATAATCATTTCTAATATATAACAGCATTTGCTGAATTAATAAATGTAAACAAACAAATATAGATCATATGAACACGTTTCATTTGAGACTGTCTGATCCAACAGAAACCCTTAATTAAAAAGATCCCAAACATTTACAATGTCTGAACCAGCACACCCTAAAGTGCAGTGAGTTACGGTGATGAGAACAGGATCTTAATTATTAAGCGGATGGGAAAAGACTATCACACGTAAACAGTCTTTCTTGGACTCTCTGATGCTGAGAGTAAACCAAAACACAGTAATTGGAGACTGTGGGTGTGGCCAACAGAGCAGGGTTCCCTTAAGGACAGTCACTCAGCAGGCTGCTCTTTGAACACAGACAGTAGCTGTACTATCTGCATATACATCATTACTCTGTCACAGATGACTGGGAGCCAGCAGCTCTACCTACAGAGGCAGCATTTTAAGGCATCATAGGCACACTTCCAATAAAAACGCCGTACCAAATAGGCAGGCAACAACATGACGATGCTTTTTAAGATAGCTTTTTTTGGCCAAGCATCACATGCACCCTTCAAAGAGAAGAAAAAAAGCTACAATTTTCTGAATTTTTCCTTTTAGCCATAAACTGAAAATAAATTTTAGGGCAACTGCAATGTATATGAAAAATATTCAAATGAAGGGCTTCATTGGTCAATCTCGGTAAGTACCTGCAGCAGAAGTTTAAAGCACAACGCTCAACAGAAAACATTAACACTTTCCATTCACAGCAAGACCCAAAACAGTTGTAGTCAGTTTTACAGATACTGTCCTTTTAGCGGAAGGACTATGAAAGTGACCAAACAAGCTGTAATCATTTGTCCACAATTTTGACTGCTTTTGAACTAAATTTCCATCCCTGGCCTGAAACTACTTTTAACATAATAGTTCTGTGGTCCATGACACTGTGGTCCATCCATTTTTTTCAGAGTTCCTGACAGTCTCGATGCTACATCACATTATTAAGTTAACATTACAAGCTAAGAGATTATTTTAATATCACTCTGCTAAGCGGCTTATTTTTTTTTAAACATAAATTGTAAGGACAAGTGGGACAGATCTTCTTCTGACCGTTTTATCATACACAGAGACAATGACGCTTTTAATGAGAAGACTAAAAGCTGTTTTAATCAAATGATACTGTTCAGTTTAGACAACAATCAGCAAATGAATGCAGTACTCTTTCATCACGTCATTGAATTACTTCATAATTTATTCCTTTTGTTCAAATATGGTTAATGAAACTTTTGTTTGTAACTTTTAGCTTATAACAGCAATTTATGGTTCACAAATAATACCTACTTAAAGTTTCAACTTCAGGATCTACAGAACCATGAGTCAAAAGTAAAATTAGAGTAATATTTCACATGTGCTGAACTACAAAAACATTAAATATTAAGCAGCACAACTATTTTTAATATTGTATATTAGAATGAATTCTGAAGGATCTTGTGACACTGAAGATTAGAGTAATGGCTGCTGAAAATTCACCTTTTACATTTCGAAATATATTCAATAAGAAAACAGTGTTTTTTAAATTGTGATAATACTTCACATTATTACTGTATTTTAGATCAAATAAATGCATCATTGGCAAGCATTAGAGACTTAAAAAAACATTAAAAAACCTTAACGTTCCACAAACTTTGAAGAATGGTTTATATATTATATGTTGCAAATTAACCTGCTAGAAAAGCAAGTAATTCAGCTCACCAGTGCTCTTCCAGCACTAGCAGATCAATCCTCAAGAAACTGGGTTATTTGAATCAATTTTTTCTTCTTTTTTTTGGTGCATAACGTCTTGCAGTGTTATATTTTTCATTGTACTCATCAACCATACGTTTTAATTAAAACAATTCAATTGCATCTTTTATGAATAGTTTGCATCTTTATGAGTATTTATGACCACTGGTGCAATAAAAAACCCACCATCAATAAACATGTCACTAATTTTGCTGAAGACATCAACGCTGTTAGAAATCAACGTCTAACAGCTGAAAAGCAGCATGAAAATCCTCCTATAACTGTCACACAGAGTCTCAAAGTCTGCATTTTAGCAGTCATGTTTCCTAGAGCATTACAACATCGCAGAGCAGTAAATCCACCCGTCGACAACCGGTTCCAACAGGAAGCAATCAATGCATATAGAAAGAAACCAGTCGACATGCAACCCTAACAAAATAAAAATACAGCAAGCACTTTAAAATCAATCAGACCAACATGAACATACACAGAGGAGAGGTAAACTGAAATGGAGGATTCTGCTGTCTTTGGGTGGGTAGCTGCAGTGCAGTTGACTGGGCAAGGAAGCAGGAAGACAATGTAGAAAGAGAAACTGAGGACTTCATGCCATGCATTTTCCTCAAGACTGCAAATTACCTGAATGGGTCTGAATCCTCCCTTGAATATTGAAGCAGGAAAGAGAGAGAAGCTAATGGGATAATGCACTAACTGGTATGGAGGGATAGAGAGAGACTAACACACACACTTAAGGATAGATCTGCAGGTACAGAGCATGCAAAGAGCCTTTCCTTCAGGGAAAGCCATTTACAAAACAAGAGGGCACTATGCTCTGCTTTTTAGGTAACCAAGTGACATCATCTTTATGTGGAAACACACAAGAAACGGGACCTAAAATCCTCTAAGCCTCACAGATGCTCACAATGAACTGATAAAATGAGATGGAAGATAAATAGGCTCCAACAGAAACAAGTTCCTGTGACAATATTTTAGAGACAGAAGTTCAAAGCTCACTGTAAGTGGGATGAATCACAGGATAATAATTCAGACAAGGAACAACACACTCAGATGAAGACACATAGTGATAGTGTTAAATACATATGGGGGTTCAAGAAATGTCAATGTAGAATTAAATAAAACATGTAATTCTAAAAAAAAAAAAGATAAAAAATTCAATAATTCATTGTTTATTTAAAGGTTAGTATTACTTAAAGGAAAATTTCTGTTATAAAGGGGTAAAAAAGGAGATATTTCAAGCAGACTGTCCAAGCTGCTCTTTTTGATACAATATTTCAAGGCAAAATTTTCAGTCATAGTTTTACATTTCAGCCTGTTCCTCACACAAAGCTACTATATGACTTGAATTACAGTGCAAAAGTAGTATTAACTACTTCAGTGATGCTTTTGTTTTATGAGCTTGGCCGCCTTTGGTCGCATCTAAATTGTATGGAAGAAAGTAGCGTGAACATACTGCAAAACTTCTCCTTAGGTGTTTCATGGAAGAAAGCAAGCCATATAGGATTGGAATGACATGAATTTCCATTTTTGGATGAACTATCACTTTAAAACCACAGGTGGTACTTCAGGTAAATAATTTGGGGCATAGTGATTTATAAATTAAAAAGAGCTGGGATTCCTTGTATTACACATTGAATGTTCACTTGACAGAAAAATAACCTTTAGCCTAAATTCTGACCTTAACTTCATGTTTACATGGCTTTAAGATTCAGATGTCAATTAAAAGGTCATTACTGTGGAGTCAGGCAGAATTATAAATCAAATATCAATCAAATTACACAAACAATTGTGAACTGCATATGTTGCTGAACAGTGTGTTCCCTGATGTATTTTTGAATGTGTGTTTCTGTCTGTGTCGTAACTGCTTAAATACCCAGACAGGGTGATCCCTGAATGTAGTGGATCATGTAGCTAGTCAAGCTTACAATGGACTACTCCAGACAACATCTACTATCTACACCTGGCTATTACTTCTGAACAAAAGGATTCATTTCATTTGAGTTTAAGCTCACAGTAGCAAACACACCCTCTAATAAACTAAAGCACACTACAAGACTGAAGTTTGTTGCCATTTGATGTTTTAAAGGTACAGTTTACTCTTTTTTTATTAATCCATGTCATTCCAAACCTGTATGATTTTCTTTCTTCTGTGATAGATTATCGCATCTGTCTCACTGTTTTTTCTGCCTCAGACAAAATGCTATCTGATTAAATGGACTGTAAGATACTGCCAAAAATCACTCTGTGGAATCAATATAAAAATGTAAAATTCAGCAAAAAGTCACAATGCATGACGACGATGGATCATCATTTTCCTGATCAATTATTAGTGTCACTTATGAGACAACTAACTGTGAGTCATTAAAGAGAGTGCTCTCAAAAAGTTACATTTTGTCATCATTTAATCACCTTCATGTCATTTCAAATCAGTATGGATTACTTCCTTCTACGAAACACAAACTAAGAAATTTTGAAGAGTGCTGGGGTCTAAGGTTGTGCTCTTCAAATTTCGTCACCAGAAAGCTACATGCGTACTGTATGTGGACTCCCCAATTTCTGTAACCGCGCAGTCGCACATGTGCGTTGACTTAGTTTTGCACTAATCAGTTGAACCACAAGGTGGCAACAGTGACCCAGGCTGTTGTTTTAGAATAGAAAACAAAACTAAAGAGACAGAACAACAACAACAAAATATCGGAGACGGCAACAACAGAAGGCTACATTAACCAGCGCTTGTGGGAGAAAGTTATGAGATAGCAGCAACTTTAGTTTAAAAGAATACAAAGTGATTCTTATCAGTCATAACTTCTGGAGAAAAACAGAGCAGAGGCTGAACAAAGATGGACCTCCTGCGTTTGCGTACGTCAAATGGACTACAAAGTACTGTACACTTGGGCCTTTAGTGTTCACATTAGGTGCATTTCCATTACAGATTACCACGATCAAAGTTTAGAAACGTAGCAAGGACATCGGTAAAATAATCCATGTGACATCAGGGGTTCAACCAAAATTTTACAAAGATATGAAATTACTTTTTGTGTGCAAAGAAGAAAAAAAATAACGACGCGCGGCGCAGCTGACACAGAACAGTACGTACGTTGTTTACGTATGTGATAATCTCCAAAATGGCGGCAGGGTGACGCGGAGGAGACAAATTGTTGAATAAAGTCGTTTTTTTTCTTTGCGCACAAAAAGCATTCTTGTAGTTTCGTAAAATTACAGTGATGTCACACTGATGTCACATGGATTATTTAAACGATGTCCTTGCTACGTTTCTACACCTTGATCATGGTAATTACATTGCTGTCTATGGGAGAGTCAGAGAGCTGTCAGAATTCATCAAAAATATCTTAATTTGTGTTCCGAAGATGAACGGAGGTCTTACGGGTTTGAAACGACATGAAGGTGAGAAATTAATGACAGAATTTTCATTTTTGGGTGAACTATCCCTTTAATATTTTAAAAATTATTTTAACTTGTTCCTTGAGGCTAATTAAAAAAAAAAAACACACACACATGCACCAAAAAAAAGATTGTTTTCAACTCTTGTTCTGGCCCTCTATCTGAAATGATCTGTTTTTAAGGAGTGGCTCCTTTAAGGTTTGTTAGTAAAACAGCCACTGGTTAACGTCACTGCATGTGAAAATGTATTAGCACCCCTTCACTATTGCATGTAAGTCTTTTTAAAACATTACCAATATAAAATCATAATTGGGACCCTGGATCACAAAACCAGTCTTAAGTAGCAGGGGTATATTTGTAGCAATAGCCAAAAATACATTGTATGGGTGAAAATGATCGATTTTTCTTTTATGCCAAAAATCATTAGGATATTAAGTAAAGATCACGTTCCATGAAGATATTTTGTAAATTTCCTACCGTAAATATATCAAAACCTAATTTTTCATTAGTAATATGCATTGCTAAGAACATAAGCCAAATACTGTCATATCCTAATAAACCATACATCAATGGAAAGCTTATTTATTCAGCTTTTCAATTTCAAAAAATTGACACTTCTGACTGGTTCTGTGGTCCAGGGTCACAATTTACAGAAAGAGAATTTTGGAATTTTACATTTATTGTTTGCGATGTAGCTGATTTCTCATGTCATGATCCCTTAAAAATAACTTCAATTTAGTTATATATACATATATACACAACATTAAACTGAACAACTAAACAACTAAACATTAAAAAACATTTTTCTGAGTTTCTGTTTTTATGACAACAGCAGTACCAGGGGTAAATATCCGCTTATGGTCTTGAAATAAAAAAAGTTGGGAACCACTGCCATAGTGGACAGCTTTGGGGACCATGACAACATTTACAGTTCTCGTTCCAGAATGCATTGAAGTTGTAAACAATCTCTCCGAATGATTGCAATGAACAGGATCAATGTGTTACGTTAGTCTAAGAAAGCTTACGAGGTGTGAGAAAGGAGGCCATGCATTTGCGTACATTACCTGGTGATGGGTAGGACGAGGCCCAGTGGCAAACTGATTGAAGGCAAAGAGTGGCATGGCAGAGGGGGAGAATCAGAGAGAAAGAAAGAAGCGAGAGGTAAGAATGATCACCCATGAACACACAAACCACAAGCTGTTTATGGCATATGCAGTGCACTTCCTGAGAGGAAGTAACTAGGCAAGGTATATGTACCATATACACAGCACCAACTAATGACCACAAACCACATCATAAACAACAGCATAGTGCTCAGCAGAAATGAAGCATTTCTAACAGAAGTCTGATTTGAAAAGATGACAAGGAATCACAGGCACTCACCGGGCGGCTCTGAGGCTGTGCGTTCATTGGCTGGGTTGGCGGAGAGTAGACCAGAGGGGTCGTGCCGGCATTCTGCCCCGGTGTGTATGGAGACTGCAGAGTCACGGGGTCCCAGAGAGGTCGAGGAGCAACAACCACCAGCAGAGAAAGAGAAACAGCAGTTAGGATGGATGTGAGTTTTACCCTCTCTGATAAAATCCCTACAGCTGAGTGAGCGCGTGCTGCGTGAGTGTGGGTGACAGAGTGAGTGTGTCCACTCCCTGCCGCTGCAAACACTGCGGTCTGCTGACACTGACAAATCTGCCATCTCTCAACGCTGCCTTCAAGGCAGAGAAAGGGAGAGAGAAATAGAGGCGTAGTCCTGTGCAGACGTGAGTGGCCACTGGGTTTGGGATATACTGAACTATACAGGATGACAGAACAGTTGCTTTCATTCAAAGCAACTTAAAGTACATTTATTTTGCCATCAGTCTACCTTGCTCAAGGGGAAGAATGGTGATGGCTTGTGGGTTTTCCAGTTTGGGGTTTGAACATAAAACCTTTCGGTTTTCCTGACAGGATTTAAAAATGATTGGCCAAAAGCATTATATTGTTTTTTTTTCATATTACATACCGGCACACTGCCCTCAAGGCTATCGGCGCCGACTGCAAATTTTTATTTAGCAAATGTTACTCTACCAAATAATATTCAAAATAATATTCAAAAAGAAAAATTTCTTCAAAATTTGAAAACACAACATCAAAACTATGTCCAGCCTTGGGGACACAGTTTTTGGCCAGTGCTATATTGGTTTATTACTAGTAATAAATCTATAAATTTGTATACTATAAAGAAACTAGAGCTTCAATCTAGAATTTAACATGCTCAAAGTACAATCAGGCAAAACAAAATTCACTTTACATTAATGCATTTGGTAGACAGTTTTATCCAAAGGGACTTCCATTGCATTCAAACTGCACATTTTATCAGTTGATGCATTCCCTTGAAATCAAACCCACAACAATGGCATTGTCAGTGCCATGCTCTACTGTTGGAATGTTATGTGCTATACACTAAAATATTGCCACTTTTATTAAGCAAGGATGCATTCAATTTTTCGAAAAGTGACAGTAAAGACATGCATAATGTTACAAAAGATTTCTATTTCAAATAAATGCTGTTTTTTTTATTCTTCATCAAAGAATCCTGAAAAAATAGTTTACCACAAAAATATTAAGCTGCAAAGCTGTTTTCAGCATTGATAATAAAAAGAAATATTTCTTGAGTGCCAAATCAGCCTATCAGAATTGAAGACTGGAGTAATGGCTGCTGAAAAAACAGCTTTGACATCACAGGAATAATGTACATTTTACAATATATTAAAATTTTAAAAACCGAAAAAAAAAAAATTGTAATAATATTTCAGAATATTGCTGGTCAAATAAATGCAGCCTTGGGGAGTGTACTTTATTCAAAAACATTAAAAAAAAATTCCAATCCCAACCTTTTGAATAGTAGTGTAATTTAAGTTTATTGCCATTTCAGTTTCACACACTCCATCATGGCAGATACAGATTCCACATTTAATAAATACATACAAAACAATAAATACAAACATTTATTTAATTTCAACTTAGAAAAAAAAGACTAACAATTTTGTGTATGCATAAATCTAAAAGGTTAATTGTACTTACTGGAACATTTAATTTCATTGAATGATTCTGTGAATTTAGAGTAATTCAACCAATAACACAGGAGTCTGTGAGTCTTTTAACCGATTCATGAAAAGAGCTGGCTCAGAAGAGTCATTCATTCATAAATCAGACTACACTGATCAAGCTATATGTTTGTTTTTGCATGCAGCCAGAACAATTTTGATTGCATTTACAATGATTCATTGATTGTATCATGACAAGATTTAATGCTTAGCGTCTTTGAGTGTTGCATGCTTGTTCTCCAGAATCAGTGCCACCTACATGAAAAAACCTCATCTGTGTTCACAAGTTACAAAACCTGTTAGCGGTAATCTGACCTCAAACCACTAGATATCTCTATCCACCTCCAACATCCACAAACCTCACCGATTCTTCCTCTGCATTCACATGCACAGGTTTTGATAGAGGAAAGGGTAGATGCGTAATTAAGGTTTAGCCTCTGGAGCACTCTTAGCCTATTAATAGTCGGTCGCGCTGGCAGTGCGGTGCAGGCGTGGAGTGGGAATGTGAGCGCTGGTCTCAGACAGATAACAAGCTTGAGAACAGCTGAGTCACCCTGACAGACTTTCTATTCCTGTGGCAGAGTCAGCCGGGCACAGTGTGCATGAGTGGCTGTGTGTGTGTTTGCGTGACAAAGCGTGAGCTCGGCAGAACTCTACACACCCACGGACACTGGTAATGAGCATACTTACACAACGACCCACACAAAATCTTCCCTGCAGGCTAATTATGATAGAGAACATCCGGCATACCCAGACAGGCCAGGTCTCTCTATCAAATATTAACAATACAGACCATTTCAAAGCACACCACAGCAGAGAGAGGAGTCTCGCAAACGGGTACGATTATACATCAAGCATCTTCTTAGTTTGTCAGATTTATTTAATCATCACAGTAAGACGCACTGCTTTCTGTTTGACAGCCAACACAGCAGGTTCCCCAAGATTATGTAAACTTACAATCCTATCTGCTCAGGTCTCAAACAGATTTTCGCTGAGTACAAAAAAGCGATCAAATCCGTCTTAACTCAAGAGAACACACTAGGCTTTACATCCTGTTTAAGAAATCAGTGTTATTACAGATCAGAAATGATTTACCACAGAAATCAATTACATATATCACATAGGAAATATTTGACATCTGCATTTAGTTATGTGAAATACCTTCCATCTGACCTCTAAAGACCTGTGTGTAATGTATTTGTGAGAAACAAGATAACCAAACAGTGATGTGCTAATTAATGGTGGCAGGCATTAGGGCTGGGAAATATAGCTAAAAAAAATTTTTTTTTCCCCCTCAGTATTTTGAGGTTTTTGACGATATTCATTATGTATCACAATAGTTATGTATTTGCTTTAAAAGGGTTTAAACAGTATTTTTTAATCAAAGGAACCATCATTTTGACCAAATAGCCTGTGAAAAAAAATTCAAGCAGATCTAATTTAGAATAAAAGTTTTTAGAAAGTTTTTCAGACTGTTCATTTAAGTGTTTTTCAAACACTTAAATGAACAACAACAACAAAAAAATGTTTAACCAATTATATACTCCAATATAACAATACATTGTAATTAATATTAAATGAGCTGCTGAATCAGAGCTTAGAGTCATTCACTGACTCAGAAACGGACAATCTGAACTGAATCACAAATGAAACTTACCAGATCATTTTTGCAAATGATGTTTAAAATTAGATGTAAATCAACACAAGACACCGCAGTCCAGACTACTATGACTCAGTTAGTTCATCTAAAAATACAAATTCTGTCAGTAATAGTTTTACAAGAGAAGCAAATATTTTTTTAGGATTTTATTCACACATAAACACTGATGAACACAAATACATAAAACACATCAAGTATGGTAAACAGAAGATTAACTGTACTTGCTTCAAATCCGTTCATTATATAAAGCAATAATGTCTTGTTGGAAGACTTGGATTAAACTGCTTGATTCATATATCTCTCTTTTACGATGTCTTCATGAACTTTTGTCAAAGTGTCAAAGTTTTGGTGGAATGAACTTTCAATGGAAGTACAGAAATCTCTCAGGTTTGATTAAAAACTTTATTTGTGTTTCAAAGATGAATGAAAGTCTTATGCGTTGACATGAGGGTGAGTAAATGACGACAGAATTTTCATTTTTGAGTGAATTATATTTTAATTGTCAAATTAAAATTGCAGTAAAATCTCTGCAGTGGTCAGAATGTTGTTTACTTTTATTTATATTGTAATAGTATTACAAATATTTAAAATATTGCCCAGCCCTACCAGGCATACAAACACATATAAAGACACACTCAGACAGACAAAGTCTCAGGCAGTTGTGTGGGTGCACTCACCCCTCCTCCTGCCTCCCAGCCTTTAGGGTGACCATACAGATGCGCAGTGGATACTGTTGAAACTGATACCTGAGAGAGTCCAGGGGAGGAGGCGTGACCTGGCGGTGTGGCCGCTAGGTTAGGGTGTCCCTTGTTGATTTCATGTGCTGTATATAGGGGGCCAGGGGGTCTCTGTACCTGAGAAAACAAAAGGAAAACTGTGTCAACACTAAAAGAGTCAGACAAAACAATCCTTACTGTTTTTAAAGTCAACATGAAACAACATTCGCAAACCCCCTTTACTTTTGTAACGCAAGATGTTGAATATTGTTTTATTTGGTAACGACACAAAATAAAGGAAGGGCCTTGGGAACTGGCTGAACTGTAAATACCAGAAGGCTCCAAAAAGCTAGTTTAGAGAACAAGTTCTCCTACATTGCTTTGTGACCAGGAAGTGGAGTATGAACATCACAACATCTCCCAACATCTTGTTGTTGTAACTTTCTGTACATTAACATGTACATTGATTTTAAAGGGATAGTTCAAACAAAAAAGAAAATTCTCTCATTAATTGAACCACTGATATCACATGGACAATTTTAACGATGTCCTTACTACCTTTTTGAGTCTTGAATGTGGTAGTTCCCATGCTGTCTATGCAGGGTCAAAAAGCTCTCAGATTTCATCAAAAATTTGTGTTCAGATGATGAAGAAAAGTCTTACGGGTTTGGAACAACATGAGGGTGGGTAATTAATGACAGAATTTTCATTTTTAGGTGAACTACCCCTTTAAGAGAAGCTACATCAACATCTAAAAGTTTAGGGCTGGTAAGATTTTTTTGTTTGTTTGTTTGTTTGTTTGTTTTTCAAAAAAAGTCTCTTATACTCACCAAGATTGCATTTATTTGATCAAAATACAGTAAAAATAACTGTTTTCAGCAAAGCTGAATTTTCACCAGCCAAAACTCCAGTCTTCAGTGTCACATGACCTTTCAGAACATTATAAATGTCTTTGTTGTGGGCGGTTGTGGCCTAATTGATAGAGAGTCGAACTTGTAACCCGAAGGTCACAGGTTCGAGTCTCAGGTCCGGCAGGGATTGTAGGTGGGGGGAGTGAATGTCCAGCGCTCTCTCCACCTTCAATACCATGACTGAGGTGAGACTCTTGAGCAAGGCACCGAACCCCCAACTGCTCCCCGGGCGCCGCAGCATTGGCTGCCCACTGCTCCAGGTGTGTGTTCACTACTGTGTGCATGCACTTGGATGGGTTAAATGCAGAGCACAAATTCCGAGTATGGGTCACCATACTTGGCCACACGTCACGTCCTTCCTTCCTTCCTTCCTTAACATAATAAATGTCTATATTATCATTTTTGGTCAATTAAATTTGTCCTTGCTAAATAAAAGTACTAATTTAAAAAAAATTTTTTGTATCTTTCAGATCCCAAACTTTTTAACAGTAGTGTATATTACCTGCAACAGTAACACAAATACATAGCTAATTGGCTATTGGTTAACATTATGTTCCCTGTCCACAGCCTTGATATCATCAAACCAATAAGGAAGTCATCAGGCAGCTTCATCTTGTTTCAGATTATATTACATTTTGATGAAAGACAAAAACTGATGAATCACGCCCAGCAATACCAGAAACATATATTGAGGAAGTAAATCCTTTCAAATGTGTTAAACTTAACAACATAGTTTGAGGCAGGTTTCCTCATAGTTGAATTACCTGTGGTCAAAGTCTAAACAGTGTTAAACAATAGAAAGTAGGCTTTATTCCTGTGTACTCTATACTACATCTTGAGGTCCAGTTCTTTCTGTTACAACAAACGTGCTCTGTTTACATGCAGATAGCAATCAGCCACGGCATGAAACTCTCCTGTGAATACTCATTACTACAGCATCAGCGGTTATGGTCCATTATCGTCGCTTATACAGGCATATGAGAGAGTGCAGTGTCACTGTCGGTTCTCCCTGGATTTTCAAAGCTGCTGCTGTAATTATAAATTGTAAATGCGGGCCAGAAACTGATAATGAGATTAACTTGCTGGTTGCACGGCGAGAGACTGCAGCCCGAGCTACTCCATAACTCATTAAAGAAAACAAGAAACCTGCAGTCCTGTCGTCTTCCTCACAGATCAAAGGCTTCAAACAGAAAGCGGCCAGTTTTTACCTACTGTGAAGGCTAAAGAATGCCCATCTGCGAACCAGACGTGTTCATTTGGAAGCTTGCGGTAAAGTAAACGTCTTCACCTTGGTCGTACAGCATATGTATTCAATGACAATCAGTCAGTCTGAACTAACATCTGAAATTTCACATGACTGGCTTGTTGGCTTTCCCAGGCAACATCAGCAGGTGGAGAATGACCCACTTATTTGCAGAGATTACGCAGCTTACCCAGCAGCCTGGGCTTTTCCAGGGTGGGGTGCTGCTGTGCTGAGAAGGGGCGGGTGAGATCACACACGCAGCCCTATGGCTCTCAGAACGAGGGGCTTTCTGACCCAACACAGGAAGCAGGAACAGGAGAAAGACCAGCTCAGCAGAAAAAAAAAAGCACCCCACCCGTCCACTTCCCTTACTACAGTACTGTTCAAACATCATCAGTCCTGCACGCTCAACCTCACGTCAGTCCAGCCTGCTGTCAGAAATCAGTTTTCTTATTAATGGGTAACATTTGCCTTCTGGGGCAACAATATAAAACTCCTAGCATGCCCTCCATTTGTGTCAAATATTTTAAAGTCATACTACACTAAGAAATACATTAAAAGTTGCATAACTGAGAAAAATCTCAGAAAACTGGCCAATTTTTGTAACCACATTGTATCCATGCCTTACTTTTTGCAGTATTTTTACAATAAATCTGGAAGATACTACATGCGACTAGTTGATTTAACTTTAATTCTTCAGCATCTCAAACACTGGACGTCTAACAGACATAAAGTACTTTTTTATATTATAAGTGCTCTCAATATTCATTAAAATATTTAATTACAATTAACATAATGTTTCTTCCCCACTTCCAGTGGCGGAATATACACTACCACTCAAATGTTTGGTGTCAGCAAATTTTTTAAAAGAAAAAAATTAATATTCAACAAGGATGAATCACCTTGTAAAAGCCAAATATAGAGAGTGTCTGGATTATGGTTCATTGGATTCCAGTAATCTTAATTAGTAAGAAAGCAATTTCAGCCAAAGCTGATGATGCATAATTTATTTAATGATTGTCAATCATCATTTTCAAAACGAGTGGAGACATTTACTAGCATCTCTGAACACAATTCTGCATGTTACATTTTGATAATAAAACCAAAATGAAAAAAAAAAAAAACAACAACTGAAAGAGAGAAATGAATAACACATTCCATTTTTGGAGCTTTCCTGAATCATTACAAACAGCTTCCATCAGTACACATGGTGGTCCTCATGTTGATGACTCAAATGCACTGCGTTTAGGAGTCAAATAATTCAATGTTACATCTGCAGGGACAGAGGAGTGATCTGATCCCAAGTTAGATTTACTTCTATATGACATACTTATATTATTTAAAATGACTGCAGCAAAAGGGGCAGGTTCAGATCATCTAAGGTAAAGCCGCCTGATGACAGGTTCGTGTCTAAATGTGAAAGTCAGTGAAGAAGGTGAATGGAGCATTCAACTCACACTGTAGACAGCAGTGACGGGCTGCGTGGACAAGATTCGCTCTTCAAGGGACACTCTTGGGATCCTAGAGGGGATATTAAGGAAAACTCTGGGGCAGAAAGTACTTAAGGCCAAACACAGCAACAAGGTGGGAAAACACAGATGATGCATGAAGGAAACTGTTCAAGCGCAGTAACATCAGAAAGAAAGAGCTGACAGAATCAAGCAGATCACATTTATCCACATGCAAATTAGCTAATTAGCTTGTTTCACCTGTTCTGCTTGACAGATACGTACAAATCATCCCCTTTTTTTTTTCTGATGGCCCAACTCGGCCAGATCTGGCCAGTTGGTCAGATTTGTATGTGTCCTGCCAATGTTTTCACTGGTCCGATTAAAAAAAAATATATATTTATCAACACACTAATATTTGAATTTTTGGGGTCGGTAAGATTTTTTAAAATTTTTTATTATTATTCTTTTAAGAAGACTCTTATTCTCACCAAGTCTGCATTTATTTGAACAAAAATACAGTAATATTGTGAATTTATCACAATAAATTTATTACAATTTAAAATGTTTTCCCGTGATGGCAAAGCTGAATTTTCAGCAGTCATTCCTCCAGCTGTTAGCGTCTAATGATCCTATAGAAATCATTCTAATATGATTTGGTGCTTAAGAAACATTTCATATTATTATTAATGTTGAAAACAGTTGTGCTGCTTAATATTTTTGTGGAAAACATGAAGAATCGATGCATTTTGTTTTTCAGTACTCTTTGATGAATAAAAAGTTAGAACTTTTTTAAAAAATCTAAATTTTTTGAGTTTTGACTCTCAGTTTTAATTAATTTAATGCATCATTGCCAAATAAATGTATTAACCCCTTTCAAAAAAACAAAAAAAATCTTAAACACCCCAAACCTTTGAACCATATTGAATGTGTTTAGCATTTTCAACACATTCTAAATGATATCCATCACAAATAATCTATACAGATATATAACTTCACCTTGGAATGTTTATTTAAATATGCTCATTATTAAAATATGCTTCAATATGCTAAATATATCATTTTAATTAGCACATAACATCATTTTTACTCTGACTGTTATATGATTTAAACAAAGTTTTATTTTTTAATTAGTAAAACTGTCACAATCCTGTTTCTCAAACAGCAGACCATGGTACTAGCAAAAACAGGGTCATGGGTTTGATTCAATAAAAAAGTATAACTAATAAAATATGTATATGTTAAAAACGATATTCAGTACACCACAGAAATACAAATGCTTAGGTTTGTAAGGCTTAAAAAACACCTACACAATCAGCAAACATAATGACAGTGCAGTTCTGGGCCCAATATCTATCCATCACACTTGCCCTGTGAAACTCTCACTGACAAGGCCTACTCTCCTTTCCACATGTGTCTTTAAAACGAAGTGAGCATTCTGAAACAATCTTGTATTACTCATGTTGCAGTGTTATTTTCCTGTTCCTCTATAAGCCAGCATGGGGTCCAAAACACAGGGGCTGAGTGGCACAAACTGGAATTCACATTGTTATCAAAGACATGTCGGCGTTAACAACCTCCAGCAACACCAGAAAAACCATGCAAAATTTACATAACAACTGTCCTCAAAATTCCTCCATGTATCAACCACACTTCACATCCCTGAATAAACAGTGTCTTTTGAATGATGGAGCCATACTGTGCGTTTTCCTCAAAGAAAACAGGTTCTTGCACAAGTGAAAATCATCATCCGTTGCAACAAGGTAGTCATACACAAGAAGCTGATTGTGTATTAACATGCTGCTGGAGTACAGAGGATGGAGATGCGTCTTCCATCTCCAGCCCAGCAGCAGAGCCGTGCCTCCTCAGTTCTGTCTGTACAACCAGGCTATTGTTGAGAGGGCGGGGAAACCCTTCCTCCTCCACTGCACCACAGGCATATACACACAGAGAGAGTTCAAACAGAGATAATGTACAGTTTACAGTAACCGGGGTAAAACAACAGCTGTTAGTTACTCATTTGAACTTTCCCCTGGCGCCCTGCCATGAAACTTTCACAGTAATCTCAAGCTCCAAAACCACGTCACCCTTTCACAGCTACAGTTTCAACTGGTTTGTAAGTTACAGATTATTTTTAGTGCTACAGTCTCATTTACTAAGATATACATTTGCAATGACACAGCAGTCGCAGTGTCTTGTTTTCTCTGTTTCAAAATTATCCTCAATTGCTTTAAACACTCTAAACATTTGCTCTGCTACAAAGTGCATTATGATCTAAATACAAATACTGCTTAAATCAGAGGGCCATATGAAGAACAATAAATGTAAATATAAACCGACATGTTATAAGGTTGACCTCTTATATCTCATGCCAGAGTGTAAAGCAGATAATTCTCAGCTAGAAAAGTTTGCAAGTAGATTTCCTGTCAATGAACAAGTAAATAAAACCAGTCCATTGGGGATACATTTTTTACATAGTCAAAAAAGGAAACAGAAAGCAGTAAATGTAAATGCGTTTGGGGAATCTCCCACAATTATTTAAAAACCTTAAAGAAAGACATTATTGTCTCTGACTGTATTATTATGCATTGTTAGCACTATTTTCCCATGTACACATAGTCTAATTTAGTCTTTAGCCCTGTTATTTTAACTCCCAAAAACAATTAGATAGATTTAAGTGACTCATTGCAAATGCCAGACCAACATGTCAAGATATTCACTTGCTTATGATGAAAAGTGGAAGTTATAGAAGAAGCCAAATATACAAAAACTGCCCTGTAAACCCACACAGTCAAACAGCAGGTTGTTTGTCCAGCAACCAAGGTGCTGACAGAGGGACATGGACAGTTACAACAGAAGGGCGTTAAGCTTTAAAGCCATAAAGAAATATTGACAAGACATTGAGGGAAAGCAAAAGTATGACAGTTTATCTCTGTGGGAAACATATAACCTGAACACTGTTTAGTCCACCCTACCTTACTGTAAGGAAGAGATATTCTGTAGTGGTATATGTGGGCAGGATGTGAAACAATCTTAAAGAGATAGTTCACCTAAAAATGAAACTTCTGTCATCATTTACTCATCCCCAAGTTGTTCCAAACCTGTACGAGTGTCTTTCTTCTGCTGAACATAAAAAAGAAGATATTTTGAGGAATGTTGGCAACCAAACAGTGGATGGTAGCCACTGACTTTCACAGTATTTGGGTCAGTGTTTTTTTATGCACTTGTCAAGTTTGAGATTTTGAGATACTTCGCTTACATAACGTCTTCTTTCAGACTAATGGAAAAATAAAACTGCACTATACGCATAATATTATGCATTAAAATGCATCATAATATTTAACACCTAATGCATGGAAGCAGAAATCTTCACTTCAGTAGCAATTATTTACACTGAACTTTACAGTTTTATTCTTTTCTATATTCTGAAGGTTTTTATAGATTTCATATATCATTCGTCTGATTTATATAACATTAAACAAGGGAAACATTTTTTTTCCTGATTTTTGGCAGTATTGATTTATTTTCTAAACAATAAGAGACACCCAAACACCCTCTAATATGCCAACAAAATGAAACAAGAATTTTGATCCTGGCTTTAATTAAATGCCTCATCTGCATAATGAAATAACATTTCAGAAAACTTGTAAAACAAAACATGTACAGTGTCTTACTAATATACTGTAAATATGGTTATATCTAGTTTACCCTATTCACCCGTGGTGTAATTGCTTAAAGGTATAGTTCATCTAAAATAAATAAATACAAATCCGTCATAATTTACTAACTCTCATGAAATTTTTAGTCAGAATGACAGTCTCAGCCACCATTCACTGTCAGTGTATTGAAACAGATGCAGTGAATGGTGACAGAGGCTGTCATTCTGACTAACATTTCTTACGCGTTTCAGTCACTGGTTTATACCAACATAAAGAGTGAGTAAATCATGCCACAATTATTTAAATATCATTTAAATGCGCTCTCTCATTTTTCAAGCGAAACAGAAAAAGAGAGCTAGCTTTAGCACTGTCACGCCGGCCCGGCTGGATCAGCCCAAACCGGCTGCGGGTTGACAGCTCGGCTTTTACAGCCACATAAACACTGTTACTACACACTACCAGCACCTCCATGTTCAAGAAACAAAACCGGACTTAAGCCACAACCAAACCACCTCAAACATATTGTTTTGTGGTGCTGACACTCTTGTCAGCCGGTACACAGTAACGGACAACACACTCTAGCCCTGTCAAAACCTAGTGGCCCGCCTGCCTTGACAGCAGTTTCGGGCATCATATGCACATTCAGTCGAATGCCTATGATGTTTAGAAATGCTGTCCAGGTAGGCGGCTCACTAGGTTTTGAAACACAAGCACAGATACAGATTTGTGATGGAGGAAGATGCTTTCAGAGAAGGATACTGTGTCTGTGGCGGAGGCTGTTGAGCCACCGGCGGTAGCTGTACTTGGGTCAGGGTGGCCCGCAGCTGACTCGAGTGTGACGGCCCGGTTCCAGGTCCAGTTCCAGCGGCGGCAGCAGCGGCTGGTTTCGGCACCGCTTTCGGCGGCAAACTCATCGCAAATAAAAAAACAAACGCACGGCTTTACAGATATTTACAATAATAAATTAGCTAGCGGCTAAACTGTGCACGTAAAAAAATATTGCTGGCGAGTTACGTCAACACCGGGCCTTTTAGGAGCAGGTTGCCGGTGTCTGAGCGGATAGAAAAGCTTGAGCTAACAGGCTAGCTAGCTTATTGATAGAATAGCAGGCTAAAGTTAGCCAGCTAGCGCTTATTGTGGTTTATCTTCATTGCTGAAGGTTGGGGGGCTGTTCCCCCTCCCCGGCCGGGGTTTCCGAGGATCTAGTTGGCCTCTTCTTGCCAGGGCGATCTTGACAGGTGAGCCCCCTTTGGAAAATGAATAACACTTTGTTTACAACTGCTCTTTGACGAGAGTATCTCCACGGAGTGTGATAATTCCGTTCAACATGGCGCTGTGGCCGCCTCCAGCAGTCCTACAGGACCGACCTTTCGTTTTACTTCGGCTGTTTTCGTGACACTTCGATGAGTGGAATTTGCAACGAGGAAGTACGGAATGCGCTATCCGGAACTCATAACCTACTTGGATGTCAGCCAAGAATATAATCATAAACGCTGTAACAGCCAAAAAATAATGGCTTTAGATAAGAAATTAAGGTTTAAATGCCATCGCTGTATGTATATAAAATATGCAAACCTTTCCGTGTTCATAGAGTGGGTTGCCCCGATTTGTGATGTTACAGTGACATCTTGCGTCCACAGCTTAACAGCTCACTAGAAATGCGAAAAACTTTAGAGACCGACGTATATAGCATAGTCTCTATAAACAATAAAATTATCATAATGTAGTAATAGGCCCATTTATAAATTACTATAATAATTTATAAATGCTCTCTTGTAACCAAACACACTTTCAACCCATTTGTATCCATAAAAGGAATAGCCTGATTGACTCTATAGAGAAAGTGAGCTCAATCACAATCACTTAGTAGACTTTTTATTAGTAGGGGCTATAAATGTATTAATGTTAAAGCTATTCTTTACTTTTGTCGAATCTTACATGTAGGCTAATTGCAGGAGGATTCCAGAATCAAGATGAAAAACATTCACTTTCATTCATATTTGTGTCTTTTCTTTTCAACCTGATTTGAAAGATTTTAAAAGGCCTTAGTGATACTCAGTGTTGGGTGTAACTAGTTACTAAGTAATTAGTTACTGTAGTTTACTTTTCCCTTGAAAAAGTAAAGTAAGGGATTACTCTTATTTTTTTCTGTAATTTAATTACAGTTACTTCTTATGTAATTGAACTCAATACTGTGTATAGACTGTAGAACATTTATATACAATACAACAGTGGATTTAACATCAAAATTTAAAGTCTACTCTTAAAATGTATGCTTTTTATGTTCCCTTCTCACTTTAAATACTTTGGTGAGTTAATAAGAATATTCGTAACAGCTGTTTATTGTTACTTAAAAAGCACATATTAATGTCTTATTCTGCAAGACCTTATTCTAAATCCTTAATCCTACCCAGTTCTTAAACTTAACAGCTACTTTACTAAGTATCAATAAGCAGTAATTATGAGTATACTGAGGCAAAAGTCATAGTTAATAGTTAGTTAATAGTGAGAATTTGACCCTAATCTAAAGTGTGACCAGAATAATTTATGTAGTTGTCTATTATTTATTTGAAATAATTAAAAGAACTGTTTTATGTCCATCCTTGTATCATTAACTTGTTTAGGATGATATAGGATTAAAAAAGTAATTAGTAATAAGTAATTAAATACTTTTTGGAGAGAGTAATTTGTAAAGTAATCTAATTACACTGTTGAAGATGTAATTAGTAACTAGTAATTAATTACTTTTTTAGAGTAACTTAGCCAACACTGGTGATACTGCATGCTCTGCTATCATAAACTGTAAGATGATTTGCTGTGTTATGCACTTTTATTGTGCTGGATAACAGAGAGATACAGTACAATATTCCAGTTTCTCAGTTTATGGTTACTTGTGAACTGTCCTCTAACATATTGATTTTTGGAGATTTGTAGGTCAACAGTGATGTACAGCTTGATTTTCCCAGTTGTCAGTGTCCTCAAGACTTGATTCCCAAGAAACAACAGGGCAATGACAGCGGATTAGAGCTAGTGTTTATCTCAGCAAGACCATATGTTAGCTCAAATGTTCAGGCCTTGGATGGACTTTGTGTGCACAACTAAATGCATTTTCAGTTGGTAAGTCACAATTCATTTCTCAAGTATATCCCGTTTTCCTACTGTGCAACAATTGTTGTTCTCTTAACAGTTCTCTTAACATTTAAAATGTACAGTTAAAAACAATTGGTAGTTATTACATTAACATCTCAAATCTGGGAGAACACAAATTTACTGGTAATCAAAACACATGTAGTGTCCCACATTTTGTATGTGTGTGTGTGTGTGTGTGTATGTATATATATATATATATATATATATATATATATATATATATATAACTTGTTTAATATATATTGTTCAGTATGTATTTAATTTGTTTAGGTTAGTGCATTATACAGTACTGTGTATAGAGTATATAGATTTAAAAAAGCAACATTTATATTATCAATAAAAACCAAGATGCTAAAATGAGGCCTGTTCACACAAAGAACGATAACTATAACGAAAAATATTAATAAAACTGTATTAGCGTCCACATCAACTCACAATAACATTCCATTACTCACAGGCTGCAGTTTTGTCATCTGCCCCTTTAAATGCATCTATATCAGGTGGATTCAGATTGGTTGTGGATGTTTTTAGGTGTTCATCAGCTGGGAAAAATAGTTCTCAAAGTAAATCCAATGATATTGTTTCTCTGTGTCAATATCATTTTATGTGTGTTATGGATTTCCCTTTTCTTGTAGAACTACAATGCTTAAAACTTCATAGTTATTGTTATAGTTATCATCTTTGATGTGAATTGGCCTTTACACTGGTTTGCATTCAAAGACATATAAAAAGTTTAAAACCAAGATATTAGTGTTAGAGTTGAAATATGCTTTTAACTACTAGCTAAACTCAATGTGCTGATCAAGATCACACAAAATTGGGTACTTTGGAAACCGATACACAGGTGCAAATGCTTAGGAAAGGCACACACTTTACTTTTAATTAAGACATTCAGTTTAAGCTTCTCAGAAACACACATAAGTGTGTATATATATTCCTATGAAGAAAGGGAAAACAATCATGCAGCAGGAGATACTGTACATAAAAATTAACATTTTCAAAATGGTCAAAAAAAATGTATTCTACATATACGTTCAGTGCTTATCTTGAGACAAATGTTTATTAAAATGTACATAGTAGGTTGAAGTTCCACAGAATTTGACACTTTCATCAAAGAGAGCACCTTTTAACTTTAACAACTCGAAAGCATGATCAAATGATTTCTTCATCCGCTGAAAATTGGTTTGCGAGGTATCCGTGTGACTTTATAAGTGTTTAACCCTGGAACATCAAAACCTGGTGAGAGCCCCTTTTTGTTAAAGATGTAAAAGTTAAAAAGCTGCCCATCCTGAGATTCAAGAGACACCGAAGCAGCATTAATTTTGAGCTGACATGGGTACTGCTTCTCAAACACCACCCTGAAAACCCTATCCTGCAGATAAGTGAGTTTCAAACTTCTGTACTTCATGGGAATCATGGTGTCAACTTGAGGTCCAAACTGTTCCAGAGACAGCACTCCATATGCATCTGCTTTGATCTCATAGATCGTTATGTTGCTGTAAGTAAAGTAACTTATATAGGGAACAGGGTCCGGAGTAGGAATGAGAACATGAGGTGCATCTCTGAAGGCACTTTCCATGGCAGGAATGAGTGAACTGTAGACTTTAGCCACCAGATCCTCATCTTCAGGTTTGGTTCCAGCCATTAGTATGACCAACCCAAGCTTCAAGTGAGGCACAAGTGAGATTGAGGACGAATAACCATCCAGATCTCCATCTTTGCGGATTACGTCATAGCCCAACTGTTCATTGACCTCCCACGGTGTGCCAGTTTGATCAGCAAAGTAACTACTTTCACAGTGAAACAGAGGAGTTAACATGGTTTTGAGGGTGTCAGGTTGGAGAACTGGGTGGTAGTATGCACCCAGAAGCATCATCACCAGTTTGGCCATGTCTGCAGGTGTGGAGTACATTTGCCCCGATGGTCTATACCAGCCAAGGTCATAGAGGGGTGCAGGACGCCCGCTTGAGTAAACTCCTATTGCCATCCAGTTCTCTATTGGAGAGGTGATTTCGAATCCAGTGTCCTCCATTCCCAGAGGCTGGAGGATATTTTAAGACACCCATTGCTGATAATCCATCCCCGCTACCTTCTCCGCCATCACGTGGGCCAGCAGGGAGAAGGCCAGGTTGCTGTAGTGGCATCTGATGACAGCAGAGGACTAGAATTACTTCCTCTAGGGAGAATCCACAAGTGCATTCATTGCATCTACTGTTGTCAATTATTCACACCTCCTCTCATTCATTAAACATCCTCTCAATTCAAGTTTGAAGAGGGAAATATGCTATCTTTGTACTTGCTTACTTTGTTCCAGGGTCAGCCACGAGAACATCATCTTGTAATAAATCCACAGCAGCCTGAATGTTGCCTTTCCACAATAAAGTAGTCGCCCAGAGCCGCCTGGGTAAACCTATAATCAATAATGAATTCGAAATATACAGTTTTTCATTTTTTTATTTATTTGATATGGTGCTACTTTATCAGCCTCATCAAAGATTCATTATCAAAGATATTTTAATGTTCTGAAGTTTGCAATTTAAAAGTAAAATTGTTTGGGATGCACCAATATTCATTTTCAAGCTGATTATTTTCATGTTATGGCTTATTACCAAAAAATGGAAGATATTAAGAATACATACTATTTTGTATCAATTAAATAAAAAATGAAAACAATAAAACTAAAAATCAGTCATTTTGAATGCTACACCATTACAATAATGTGCATTATAAAAAAAGAAGAAGATATATTTCATACCAATTTTGGTAACACTTTAGAATAGGGAACACTTATTCACTATTAACTACGACTTTTCCCTCAATAAATTCCTAATTTGCTGTTTATTAATAGTTAGTAAGGTAGTTGTTAAGTTTAGGTATTGGATTAGGGATGTAGAATAAGGTCATGTAGAATAAGGCATTAATATGTGCTTAATTACTACTAATAAATGGCTAATATTCTAGTAATATGCATGCTAATAAGCAACTAGTTAAGAGACCCTAAAATAAAGTGTTACCAAGATTTTTTTAACAGTGTCATTAAATATTAAATTCTTAATGTTTTAAAGATTAACTTTAAATGAACAGCAAAAGTAATGCAAAGGAGGAAATGGTGCTGATAAACTATATTGTGCATCCTAAAAATTTCTGCTTCAGAGTATATATATATATATATATATATATATATAAACGGATACATTTTAAAATAAGACAAAAGGTCACATTGTGATATATAAAATCACAACTGGGAAATAAAGATATAAAAGCATGATTATTAGTGCTGTCAAACGATTAATCGCATCAAAAAAGTTTTTGTTTGCATGATATATGTGTGTGTGTGCTGTGTACATTTATTATGTGTATATATAAATACACACACATGCATGTATATATTTAAGAAAATATGTTATGTTTTCATATTAAATATATTTATATATACTATACATTATAGGAATATACATATATACATGTAAATATTTTCAGAATATATACTGTATGTGTGTGTGTGTGTATTTATATATACTTAATAAATATACACAGTACACACACATACATTATGTAAACAAAAACTTTTATTTTGCATGCGATTAATCACGATTAATCGTTTGACAGCACTAATGATTATCTTTTATTTATTTTTTAATTTTTTACTCCAAGGCAGATGGTTTTTCATTACACACTGGCTTGTAATGCTAGAAAAATATCCCATTGTAAATTTCCTGTCAAAGCAAATTAAACACTATTTCTGTATGCAATTAAGTGTATAATCAGCACCACTATTTCTGGCACATTATATAAACATCATCTTGGGGTAAGCTGAGTACAGTATGTTAGGGTCATTCCTTCAGGGCTAATCGAAGCAAACCCACTCAGTCATGTTCGGCAACAGAGCTGATTAGGGTAACCGTGGAAATTCTTAGTCTAAAAACAGTTGATCTAATTACAGGTTCGCCTTCTTTATTTTTACAGCGCTAATTATGTACATGCTAATCATCTCTTACTGATTTAAATACCACGTTGAGGTCAGATTCTGTGGTCCTCACCTGACAGCTGACTAGCCATCCTTCTCAGGGTAACTGAGGAGATGTGGACTTGAGCCTCTCTACTGCTCATGCAGTCAGAGGTGGACTTGAGGTCATGATCCCTTCTTTTTCCTAGTGGGTTTTTTATGGTGAAGTTCTTAACATACTTCCCCAGGGGGTCATCCAAGGAACCCACTTTTCCATCCTCCCAAAGTTTGAACAGCATCAAGGTGGGGAAGATTTTGGACAGGCTTGCAATTCTTTGAGTTTATAACCATAACAAAAAACAAGAAGCACTATACTATAAATGTACAATCGTAAATATTTATAATGTAAATATGTATATCTATATTTGAATTTCAAGGGGGTGGCATCAATTTTTTGATGAAATATGTTGTCACTAAATGTATGTACAAGTTCATCTCGCACAAGTTGCACAACTCAAATACATTAGCTAACAAAAATATACACTAAGAAAATTTTGCTAACATTCCCATTAAGTTTTGAAAACATTTTGTATTATGTAAAAAATGTTTTGGTTATATGAACGTTAGAAAAAAACATTAAGGTAACATTCCATGTTATTATTTTGTGAACAATATGGGAATGTTACTTTCGAATGTTCTCTGAACCATCTAAGCCAGGGATAGGCAATTTCGGTCCTGGAGGGCCAGTGTCCTGCAGAGTTTAGCTCCAACCCTAATCAAACACACCTGAAGAAGCTAATCAATGTCTTCAAGATCACTAGAAAGTTACAGGCAGGTGTGTTTGATTAGGGTTGGAGCTAAACGCTGCAGGACACCGGCCCTCCAGGACCGAAATTGCCTATCCCTGATCTAAGCTAAAATGTTTCATAAAAATGATTTTATTTTGATTAAAAATAATGGTTATTTAAATAATGTTTGTTAACATTTTGAGAATGTTATTAATGACCGACTGTTAACGTTACTTGAAAAAAGTTTGTTCATAACTTTTTTGTTAGTTAAGTTTTGTTGGTGTAACTTATGCTTGGGGAAATTTTTGCCCTTGTGCAATTGCTTAGATTCCCATTGAAATGAAAATTCACCAAATAACTGTAAATGTGACCTTACTATTAAATGTGTAATCTAACTTTGGTAGTTACTTAAACATTTTGTGCGTGTGTACCAGTGTTGCCAAGTCTGTGTAACAAAACCAGCCCAATTGCAGCAGTATAAAAGCAGCACAAGTCTGCAGGAAAACTGTGGACTTGGCAACACTGATATATACTGAACATGTATGAAAAAGGAAAATATAGCTGAATTACGCCCTGTTATTTATAAGCTTTAATTAGTCATGAAACACCCCTAAGCCCTAAAGCAAGAGAATGTGGAGCGTAATCATCAAATCATAAGTGTGCAAACTGCTATAACCCACCTGTAAACTGTGTACTCATTTGTTGGGGGAGACGTAGGGTCACTTCCATTTCTTCTGCCAAAGTTACCATTCCACAATACAGAATCATTAAATATTACAATGGCAGAGATAGCTGGCAGTTTTGTGGCATCAATGCTGGTCCTCAAAATCGCATCCACCTGAAGTAAATAATATTTGAAATAGTTAAACTTATTTTTCAGCATCAGACAGTTATAATCAGAATCCAGAGAAAAAGAACTTCTAAATGGCGGTCTGACCTTGTCCAAAGCTTCCATGAGGACAGGTATTGGGTGCTCCAATGGCACAGGTTCAGGGAAACGAGGGCACATCTTCTCCTCTTTCACTTATTTTGCATAACTTTTATCCACTGCAAAGTAAAAAGATCATATGTACGCTATGACAAATATGTGTAAACATATAGTACTGTCAGTGTGACCCACATTAACTTATGTAGACTCAACAAATATGAACTATTTGGTGTTAAAGGCAGCACAAAACATTGGGACTGAACATAACATAACATGTTAATGCCTGAATCACTGATATGTCAGGTGCCATTTTATAATATAGTGCATTTGACATGAAATGGAACATGGGGGCAGGTATTCAGTCCATAATCATGTATTTTACACAAAGTTGTTTTTCCCTTCCCCCCCAGTGATAATCAGGCTTTACAGCACACAGCCACTATGTCAAGCTCTGGGTAATCCATAGACAACTCCTGCAAACCATTAATTAAGCACAAGAAGATCGAAAAGCCAAATGCAAGGACATTCCCCGATGCTGTAAGTGCTGTCTAGGCATTTCTAACCATTAAGTTAAAAAAAAAAAAAAAAAGAACAAGTACAAGATTTTCTATTTGTGAGAGCAAAATGCCTCTTTTATTCAAAATAAGCATTCGCCATCCATTCATTTAGGTTTGGTGGTCACTTCCCGAATCTTTCTACAGAACAGTAGCTCTTTTAATTTGGATCATTTTACCTGGTTTTGCTTTGGGAAGCCTGTACTGCCAAATGAAACAGCCCGTCATTACAAAGGAGAGAAGCAGAAAGAAGACCATTCCTAACTTTGTCCATTTGACTTTCATCTTTTCAGTCTGGTGGTCTCCTTCTCTGGCAGGCTTAATGAGAAAGAACAGTTTCACAGACGCAGCCTTCTGAATTTTATATATATATATATATATATATATATATATATAGGCTAGTCTTATCACATATATTGCACATATAATGTATATTTAATCTTTAACAAGAATCATAAAAAAATAAGTTCAACCGACTACTGTAATATTTTATACAAGCATGATAAATAAAAAAAGATAAACATTGAGTACTGCTTATAATATTAATTTCACTGTATTTTCTTCTGTAAGATATAATATTAACAGGATAAATGGTAAGACGTCTTACCACAGGGTTTACTCCTTTAAGACAAAATCAGAGTTCCGTATGATCCTGCCACAACTGTTAGGTTTGTCCATGTAGAGGCTTGTTTTTAGTGGAATTCTATTAAAGCTGATAACATTGAGACATAACCAGAGCTTACTAGCCACTCACCAGCCATGCTTTAATCTTAACAATAACCCGTGCGCTGACTTCTCAGCATCCTCTCGGCCAACTGCAGGCCTGCACGTCATAATCTGAAGATATCCTTCTTTAAAGCCTCACTCCTGATCTTTACACATCCATTCTGTTCTTTCAGTTTATAGTTTATAGCTTGTTGTTTATTTTAAATATATTTTTAAGAATTTTACCTCATAACTTTTCTTTGTTTAAACTTTCAAAATTCCTAAACTTTCTGTTTATTTATTTATTTATGACGAAATGTCAGAATTGTTTTTATTATACATTTTAAATAAATTGATTGATATTAGATATTATATTTACAAATCCATTATATTAATTAAATTTTTAATTTATATATATTTTAGATATATTATTTTAAATTTAACACGCTATTTAGAATATAATATAATATAATATAATGTAATACAGAGCTGGGTAGATTACTTACAAATTGTAATTCATTACTGATTACGCATTATACGATGAAAACTCTAGTTAGTAACGTGATCTAGTTTACTCATTGTAGGTAATGTATTCTGACTACTTTTTAGATTACTTTTAGACAACTTTTTATCTAACATGTTTTAAACTTACTATTGGACATACCATATTGATATAAAAAAGCAAAGAGAAAGAAAATATATTTTTTTCAACATCATAAAATGCATTAAACATTACATCAAACCAGAGTTAATTACAAGCTAATAATTAATTAAACACTAAAAATAGACATATTTAATTTGTTTACCTGCATATCAATGCAACCATTAAGAAACATCGAACTGTAAACATGTGAATGTGTTGTTAAATTATTGAAATATTAACTTCCTCAGAGATATTTCAAGAAAATCTTTCATGTCAAAGTGATTTTGTCTGACAAAAATGTCTGGGAATTCATTTAAAAGAAGTAACAGGGAGAATAAATGATGAATAATTTTATTGCCATTGTGTGAATAATATGTAATCATGTACAATAATCCATAAAAATTAACTGTAATCTAATTATTATTAAACATTATAAAATGTAACATACTCAAATTACAAGTACTGATTTTTGGAATCTAATTATGTAATCTAGATGACATGTAATCAGTTACTACCCAGCTCTGATAATATATAATATAATATAATATAATATTATTTTTAGTTTACATTTTTTAAATTATTAATATTAGATATTATTCTATAAATATTTAACATAAAATGCTGTTAGTCAATTATGAAGAACACCATTTGCGCAATACACTATTTGTCTTTTTTTTTTCAACAGTTGTCACAAGAGGGCAGCAAATTCTTTTTTATTATTTTATATCTCTTTTGTTTTTTCCTAAATCTCCATCAGAGAGCAACCCGCAACAGTCAGAATGACGATTCAAAAGACATTTGCAAATAAATAAACTAGCATGTGCCTCTATAAAAGTAATCGCCTTGTTGACACAATATCAGATACACTGCATCGTTTACGTGCCTGGGAGCCAGTTCAATAATGAATCAGGCGTGAAGTGTATATCAGTGCCATAAAAAGAGAATTATTGACTGGTAGCCATTTGCTTGACTGAACTACTTATTTGATCTTGTCCTCCTGGTTTTGAGGCGTGGCAGAGAGCTGCTCCCCAGACCCCTTCCCTTGGGCGTCATGTCTAAACCAATACTGAGATCAATACCATCAGCCTGTCTGCATAAGCTGTGACTGCTTGATGGTGGTTTTACTGTGCCCACATGATCCCATATCTAATAACATAAACATACGTCAAACTGTTAATTATACCTGACAAAATCAATTGTTTGTCACCTAAATGTAGCAGTGTGAGATGGGGAAGAGTTTATCTACCCAGACCATTATATTATTTTCATTATTACATTTACTTATTCTGTTTTTTTTCTTTCACACATTTTTTGAGCCCATACCTTGATGATTTTCCCCAATACTGAAGACTTGGGGGGCTGTCGACTGATACCGTCCTACTATTTTCAGAGCCTAATTCACAGAGGAACATGTGCATGCTCCAGATATTAAATTACTCATGAAATATTCGCTGGTCCTCCAGGCCTTGTTCATCTTAACAGAAAACTCTGCTAAGTCCTGGAAATGTCAAAGAGAGCAAATCTGAGTCACCTCTATGAGCAAGGTCAATTTTTCCAATTTAGAGCTGCAGGATTAGAAAGCCAGACCCGTATCAGTGCGTGTTACTATCAGAAGCCATCAAAATGGCACGGTGGGGTGTCATGTTTGGTTCTACACTAACAAAAGAGAGTATTTTGTGGGTCTGTACTCTCATGGGAGAGTTTGGAGCAAGACGCACTGACCTTCTTTAAGGGTCGTTGACCTCCTTTGAGCTTGGTTAGTTTCAGACTTTAGTGCTGAATCACTGATACAAACAGTAATGCAATTTTACTGATCATGCAGAACTTATATTTGTACAGGTATTATTAAATAGTTTTATTTAAAAAAAAAAATATATATATATATATATATATATACAGGTGCATCTCAAAAAATTTGAATATCATGAAAAACTTCATTTTTTTTGTAATTTCAAAAAATGAAACTTTCATATATATTTTAGATTCATTACATGTAAAGTAAAACATTTCAAAAGTTTTTTTGTTTTAATTTTGATGATTAGAGCTTACAGCTCATGAAAGTCAAAATTCAGTATCTCGAAATATTAGAATATTTCCTAAGATCAGTCGAAAAAAGGATTTTCAAAACAGAAAAGTTCAAGTTCTTTAAAGTATGTTCATTTATGCACTCAATATTTGATCGGGGCTCCTTTAGCACAAATTCCAGCATCAGTGAGGTGTGGCATGGAAGCGATCAGCCTGTGGCACTGCTGAGGCACTATTGAGCCTTCAGCTTGTCTGGATTGTTGGATCGAGTGTTTCTCATCTTTCTCTTGAAAATATCCCATAGATTTCATATGGGGTTCAGGTCAGGCATGTTGGCTGGCCAATCAAGCACAGTAATATCATGGTCAGCAAAGCACTTGGAAGTGGTTTTGGCACTGTGGGCAGGTGCTAAAGTCCTGCTGGAAAAGGAAATCAGCATCTCCATAAAGCTTGTCAGCAGATGGAAGCATAAAGTGCTCCAAAATCTCCTGGTAGACGGCTGCATTGACTTTGGACTTGATAAAACACAATGGACCAACACCAGCAGATGTCACAGCACCCCAAATCATCCCTGACTGTGGAAACTTCACACTGGACTTCAAGCAGCTTGGATTCTGTGCCTCTCCAGTCTTCCTCCAGACTCTAGACCTTGATTTCCAAATGAAATGCAAAATTTACTTTTATCTGAAAAGAGGACCTTGGACCACTGAGTAACAGTCCAGTTCTTTTTCTCCTTAGCCCAGGTAAGATGCTTCTGATGTTGTTTCTGTTTCAGAAGTGGCTTGGTAGCCCTTTTCCTGAAGACGTCTGAGCGTTGTGACTCTTGATGCACTGACTCCAGCTTCAGTCCACTCCTTGTGAAACTCTCCCAAGTCTTTGAATCGGCTTTGCTTGACAGTATTCTCAAGCTTGCGGTCATCCCTGTTGCTTGTCCACCTTTTCCTACCCAGTTTCTTCCTTTCAGTCAACTTTGCATTTAATATGCTTTGATACAGCACTCTGTGAACAGCCACCCCTTTCAGTAATGACCTTCTGTGACTTACCTTCTTTGTGGAGGGTGTCAACGATTGTCTTCTGGACCATTGCCAAGTCAGCAGTCTTCCCCATTATTGTGGTTTCAAAGACCAAGAGATACCCGGAATTTATACTGTAGGGATGGTCATTTAATGAAACTCAAATATAAATATTCTAATATTTTGAGATACTGGATTTTGACTTTCATGAACTGTAAGCTCTAATCATCAAAATTAAAACAAAAACACTTTTGAAATGTTTTACTTTAATGAATCTAAAATATATATGAAAGTTCCACTTTTTGAAATAAGTTACAAAAAAAATGAAGTTTTTCACGATATTCTAATTTTTTGAGATGCACCTGTATATATATATATATATATATATATATATATATAAAAAATAAGTAATTATATATATATATATAAATGTATAATTACTTATTTTTAATTATATATATATATATATATATATATATATAACCATCATATAAAATTTATTGTATTTATTAAAGATTTTATTTTTAAAAATATGCTTATATATATATATATATATATATATATATTTACATTCTAGTTTTATATACATATTTATATTTAGTTTTTATGGGAGTGTTCAGCTAGTAGTAAACTGGCTCATCTCCATCCCTGTCATGCTATGACTGAACACTGGAGCCTGACAGACATGGTCTCTGTACACATGGTCACTTTACAAAATAACCCAGTAATCACTTACACAGATGAGTGGAAGTAAAGAGAAAATACTGCAGGCATGTTTCCAAGTGACAAAAAAACAAAAAATGAAATGAAAATTTCCATAAAGCCCAGTGAAATGTAATTAATTCAAATTATTAAGCAGAATGAAGCATTTTAGTCACCATTCAGGACAAAAATAAGCTATTTTCCACTCCAATTATAGAGTCCAATTGTATGATGTCACTGCTCTCTTGTATATCTTTGTAAGCTTAAATGAGGACCTTTTGTTCTCTTATTAAAACACACCCACATGCAGTTTAAAATTGTATTATAATCAATTGGCTTAACAGTGCTTCACAGTCTTGTATTAAAAAAGTGATATATATATATATATAACAGTCAATGATATGAGCCAGAGTAAAATCCAGTTTCACGGTTCAATTCATGACCCACAAGTCAAGACAGATTAGACCTGATTGAGTTGTTGGTGCCATATGTGACCTACAATCTGCGCTCTGCTAGCATTAGTAGACAGGAGGGTCGCCAATCTCCCTGGGCAAAGGTTTCCATGGAAACGACCCCTGGATTCTCTAGTCTGCCGTTTTGCAGTCCTCACTCATCTTGAGGCTGAATTATCCTAGATTCCTTTATGTCAGTTCCATATTCTTCTGCTCTATTTCCTCCCTCTCTCACCCTCTCTCTCTTTCTCTAACTCTCCATCTCTCTCTTTCCTGTGGTCTTTTCCTCTCTTGCTAAGAGCTCTGTTGTATGCCATTTGGAATTTCACAGAAATGTGTATAATCATGCTCTATTTTTAATGAGTCATTATGATTTTCCTCTTCAGTTGTGTATTTTTAGGTAAAAGCAAATGACTTCCATGTCAGAGATTTACAGTTTTTATTCACTCTTCCTGCAAAGATGTTTTTGACAGAATGTACTAAAATATTTTTGTTGTGAAAAAAAATTCACATTTTTATCTGTAACTATGCTAACAGCACTGCTATTCAGGATCTAAAATGATATTTGAAATCCAGTGATACACTAGGTAAAGTAACCGGGAGTACAATAATCCCTATATGAGGGCTGAAGTGAGGTTCTCACATGGGAGTCAAAGATCACAAGCGGCGGCGTTGAGAAACGAGGCCATTTGTCTTCTTCACACCAGCCCCTTGTGTGATCTGTCAGCTTTGTAATCTTCAAAACGATAAAATTGCAAGTGACTCAAGGGATTAGAGAGCTATTTGATAGACGATCACATGCATTACTCTATTTTAACCCCCTTGCACCTAGACAGCACATTTTTTAACCCAAACTCCAGGGGGCACTGTTGGTATAATATGAATTTATAGTGTCATTGATCAACCTAGTGAATTCTGGGCAAATTACTTGGCTTGTGTATCCAATAGAAGCATGCTATTAATTTCAAATTTCGAAATAAATAATTATTTCTTCGATTTAAGTGCTGCAGTACACAGTGTCTTTTGTGTGACTTAATTTATTTATTAGTTATTAGTCATTTAATCATTATTTAATGACTAAAGTTATAGATACCACTCCCCTGCCAGTTGCTAACATAGGCCTAAAAAAATAATTCCATAAAAATATATTTTAATTTTAAAAATACGGTTTAAATATTAGTATGCTAACAGCATTTATTTTAATTTAATTCAGAAAATTTTTCCAGTTTAAAGATTTTTATTTTATTTTTTAAAACAATTTATTTGAAGTATTATTATTTAATTTATTAATATTGATAATTTTAAATGAAAGTAAATTAACTAATTAAGTATTTTAATTTAAATAATATAATATAATATAACAATATTTAACTTAATATTAATAATTTTAATGAAAGTAAATTAATATTCCAAATTGAATACATTTAATAATTTAGAAAGTAATTAACTAATATAATATAATATAATATAATATAATATAATATAATATAATACAACATTGTTTTTATCTTGCAGACACTAGTGATTATCACGGTGTTGAGCATCACTCTTGTCATACAGTCATTCCCGCCCCCTCGTCTGCGTTTCATTGGTTTCGTCCAAACTTGCTTTAGTTCTTCCAGTCCGATGGGGTTTAGGCTATTCGAGTGCTTGTGATCATAGTGTGTTCACAGATGGCCTGCCGGACAAGTTTTCAATGTATATTCTAGGTCTTTACAGTCAAATGCCCAAATTCACGGCAATTATGGATATAATTCGTTTGTTATGGATAATACGGATTGTGTGGGCTGTTGAAGGTAAGAGCATGTGTCTGTGTCAAGCGTGCGTGCTTTGAAATGTCTGTTACTTTTTACGCTACATGATGCTGATGATATTGATTAAATTAAGATGATATTTTTTTTTAATAAAGCCGCCGATACTAGTGTTTTACGGTCAAGTCATATTATCTCAAGTTAAAGGTTCTCGTTTCCTTTTAAGTGCACCGAAAACAGGTGCACCGCAACTGTCTGTGGGTATAAATGAGTTGGAATGGCTTTCCTTTGGTGAACTGTTATTCTCCATTTACATCAACACAATATAAACTGTTCAATCACAGCAAAAGTTAAAGGGATTGTTCACCAAAAAATGAAATTCTTTCATCATTTACTCCCTCATGTTGTTCCAAACCTGCACGACTTTCTTTATTTCTGTCTAACACAAAAGAAGATGGTAAGCAGTCTATTCCATTCACTTTCATCAAACTAAATGGTGACTAAGGCGCATTCTGCCTTACATCTCCTTTTTTGTTTCACAGAAGAAAGAAAGTCATACAGATTTGGAACAGCACAAGGGTGTAAATGATGTCTCATTATCAAGTCTTTCTGCCTCTCTCACAGAATGATCTTTAGTAACATTTGAGAACGTATAGGCTTAAATCTAGCTGTCTAGTAACTAGACAGCATTTTCTGGTATTATAAACTAGTAAGAATGCAAATAAATGCTTAATAGGTGCCCAGAATACTGTCTAGCTAGGCTTTGAAAGCCACAGAGTAGTATTGTAGGCTACCTGAAAATGCCTTAAAAATATCTGGTCCTTTCCATAGTACATTTTATCTGTCAAGCTCCAGTCTTTCGGTTAGTACACGTGGGCCATTGTCTCAAATCTCTGCCTGGAGATCTGCATCAGCACCTCATCACCACCTGAGACCTTCAGGAAAGCTGCAAGGACCTTCATCTTTTTTTTTTTTTTAAACTCACAGTGAAGTCTGTCTTTAATATATGAACAAAAACAGGAGCATAATTATGACGGCAGATGTGCTTTGAAATAATTTATATTGTCATTAGATTCTAAGTCAGTCTGCTTCTAGAAGTTCTTCCGATAGCCGTTATATCTTGGAGTAGGTCCTTGCTGGTGTGATGGACATGTTGCAACAAGACATGGGAGGAGAAACATTACAATAGTTCCACATTTCTTTTGAGCGTGATTTTATCAATGATATCGTCATCTTCTTCTTAATCACTCTTATTATTCACTCTTAAAAGTAATGTTCTAAAAGGGGGTTTGTGATGTCATTGAAGAACCATTTGGGTTCCCAGAAGAACCTTTCAGTGAACAGTTCCATTTTTTCTTTAATGAGAAGAACATCTGAATAATGTAAATAACCTTTTTCCATTATAAATAATGTGCAATGGAAAGCCATCCTTGGAGGATGGTAAAGGTTCTTCAAATTTTATTTTTAAGAGTGTAGTGATCAGTTAATATTTGTTACCTGTTGAATGGAAATTTCTCTGTGGAACGTCAGATGAGAGTTTTGCTTTGTCTATTATGCTATTCTGATGATAAACCATCACTTTTTATAGTGATTCACTATAAACAGTGCCTGCATGACGCTTAGCCATACCCTGAAAACACACCATCCGTTCCTGTTTGTTTGGTTCTGTCTGATGGATGTGAGGAGTAAAAGCTCATTTATCACACCTCAGAGCAGATACAGATCTTATTGGGAGAGAAATAATTGTTTACAGCATTGAGACACGCATGACTTCTGCTGCGACTAAGGACATGGATATTTCCTCAAGTGAGTGAGGATGTCTGTGTGAATTAGACCCTGCTTTGACTAATCTAATGAATCCGTCCTGTTTCAGTTTTGTTCGCTGGGTTCTTTGTTTGCCCAAGGGCAGTGAGTAAATGATTTGCTGTAATGTGAAGAAAATACATGGCTGGACTGCCACTTAAGCTCCCGTTCTGTTTTGTTCTGTCAGTCATGTTGCAAGCTATAATGACAGGACTGTGCGGGAAAAGCAGACCCCCTCAGCTTTTGTAGAGAAAGTAGTGTGCATAAATTATAGTGGCTGTTTGTTCTGTTAGAAATACACTATTTATGGTTTTCACAGGATTTACTAGTGAATCTGACCCATACTGTTTATCACTACAGGCAATGGGTAAAGTGTTTTTTTTTGTTTGTTTTTACTGATATGTTTTTAAGGTGCTATTAATTTATTAAAAATACATTAAAATGCAAATCGTACATACAATGACTTGAATATACATCTTCAAGTTTAGTTCAGGTTGTATTATTTCATTTGGTGTAACTACCTTCCTACCATATTACAATTATATATTATATAATTATAATTAACTAAAACCATAAAAATTGTTTAACTTTTTAACTTGCTTTATCTTAGCTTGATGCTAAGGAAACATTTATCATTTTCATTTACCTTGATGTACTAAAATAAACTAAAACTGAAATACAATTAATGCAATTTAGACATTTAAATAAAGATTTGTAAAAATGACAAAAAAGCTACAAAATTGCAAAAATGAAAATAAAATGAAAAAATATTATTAAACAAATGTTAATTTTACCTATAATAGTATCTCAATATTACTACAATAACAATGCTCCCTACAAATTTACTGGTAATTGGGAATAATTATTATTACCTTGAGGAAAAATAAAATAAAATAAAAGTGTACTCACCTGTATTCAAGGTGTAGTGGAAATGTTACTTTTTATATGATAGCTACATCACGTTTTTAGTCTGGTATTTTATACATGTACCTTGAAATTGCTAGAAATGTTTTCAAAGCCATTTGAAACCATTATGAATACACTAAAGATATGACCAGGATTTTTCCTTTTCTTTATTGTGAACCCTGTTGTATGTCATTGACTATAGATGTGAGGGATTTTTAACTTCCGCAGCTGTTTCTGATCTTAATCAGGGTATGCAACCACCAATTTTTTTTCCATACAAAAAGCAGCCATGTATCCCAGAAAGCACCTGGGCTCGATCGCTCGATCGTGTGACATGTACAAGCACAGGGTCCGTGTGACTTGTCATGCAGACCTCAGTACTTGCTGCACCGCCCCCATCCCTCTTTATTAGGACCAAGACCTGCCTCTGGCATCTGCGACATCTTTCTGAGCCTTTACATAAGCACGGCAAACCTGACCAATTTCAGTCACGTCAGACAGCGCCGGCTCTGCGGCCTGTCAGCTTTGCAGAGCGACAGACAGAACAAACTGTCTCTGAATCAATGAAATTATGGGTGATGGGAAACTGGGAGTTTCCATATGGGCTCTGATGAAATGACAAGATTTTGTCCACAGGCTTGTGAGGGGGTCAAAATGGTGAAATTATCAGGTATCCAAGAGGGACTTGCCATCTGCTTGACAATTTAATTATCCATCTGTCTCTCTGTCTTGTTGAGTGATCATTTTGAATAAAATGAGGTGAAATGGATTGTCCTCTTAGTGTTAATTATTAGCCAGCTTGATGAGCGCCGTCATATTGATTTAAATTCATGCTATTTTTGAGTGCAGAGATGAGGGTACAAAACAAATTTGGTTTGTAAACACTCAGAATCTCATTTAACAAAATGTCAAAGTGTCAGCTGTTATCGAGGAGCAATATCTCACTAACTACCACACATACGTGGGCAGACGTTTTTTAAATGGAGAGCATAAGCAGGGTATAGTGGTCAGTGTGAACAGTTTAAAGTAGCAATCCATCCATTTTATGAATGTTTTTAATGTTGTTCAGGACAAAGAAATAAGCAGCACACAGGACAGGATGTTACTCTCTAGCTTCTCTATTAAGTTGAAGAGAATAGTACAATATTGCTGTACTATTAATACTGAAGTCTTCCAGTTTCATTTTCAGTAGTCAATAGTTGAGATGTAAGATGGTATGAGTTGCATTTTTATGAAACGAGAGCTAGTCCACATTGTGATTCAACACAAAAGAAGCACCGACCTCAGATACCCGGATGTTATTTAGCTTCGCTATTGATGACGGTCATTATCAGGGTAATAACAGACTTCTGAATGTCGCCACTGACCAATCAGAATCAAGCATTCCAGAGAGTGCAGTAGTCAGATTCCAGAAGTAAAAATGCCATTCATTTTCTCAATGGGGAAACTGATTTTTAATGATAACTTTATAAACCTTTAAAGGCAGATAAACAACATACAACTTAAAGGGATAGTTCAGCCAAAAATGAAAATTCTGTCATTAATTACTCACCCTCATGTCGTTCCAAACCCATAAGACCTTCGTTCATCTTCGAAACACAAATTAAGATATTTTTGATGAAATCCAAGAGCTTTCTGACCCTGCATAGACAGCAACGCAACTGACACATTCAAGACCCAGAAAAGTAGTAAGGACATTGTTAAAAAAATAGTTGAAGACTGACACGGAAGAGAAGAAATTGTTGAATAAAGTCATTATTTTTATTTTCGTTATGCACAATAAGTATTCTTGTAGCTTCATAAAATTAATGTTGAACCACTGATGTCACATGGACTATTTTAACGATATCCTTGCTACCTTTTTGGGCCTTGAACGTAGTAGCTGTGTTGCTGTCTATGCAGGGTCAGAAAGCTCTCAGATTTGATCAAAAATATCTTAATTTGTGTTCTGATGATGAACGAAGGACTTACAGGTTTCTAATGACACAAGAGTGAGTAATTAATGACAGAATTTTCATTTTTGGGTGAACTATCCCTTAAAATATATTGTTTCTATATATGCAATCAACAATTTTAAATGAATAGTTTTATATTTCTCCATCGTTTTTAATTTGGTTATGTTATTCACAGTGGTTCTTGAGATTTTAATTCTATCCCTCATTAAAGCCATTAAGTACACAGTCTTGTACTTTTGTCTTTTTGTCCACTTTTCAATTTGATTTGAAGCAAAAAAAAAAAGTTTGTACTGTTGTGATTCACATCATAGCTGCTTGGCTTGTTCATGACCTCTAGCGCTTTAACTAAGACATTTTTAAAATCCCTATGGGAAAAATGAACGTCAAAAATGTCAGGGTGATACAACTGTCCTGATATCATAATGAAGAAAAATGGCTAATTAAGAGAAAGAAAACATTAAGGATTTGGCAAAAGTTTTAAAAATGCACATTAAACACATTGTTTTTTCTCTTCTTTACTGGAGACTTTTTAATTTGACATTAGCCCAAGTAAGCCTAACACTGATAAATTGAGTCTAGTAGTTTCTTGCGCTTATCTGATGAAGATTTATTTAAGCATGTGGCTTTATTCTGCATTATTGTGTTGTTTATTTGATGAAGATTTATTTGAGCACATGGCATTATTGTGTTTGTGCTTATTTGATTAAGATATATTGGATCATATGGTACATTAAGCATTTCACACCAGTCAGATCTGCATGCCACCCAAGCTGGAAAGATGTTTATCTTGCTACTACAAAAAAAGAAAATGTTTTTATGCCAGTCCATACACAGAATGGATGTATAAGTGCAATGTAATTCTACCCCTGTATCTGAAACCTGACTAAGTCAGTATACTCACAGGTGTCTATTTGACTGCGTGCTAAATTGATATTTTCTTTCTTGAAAACGAATCTGGATATAAATTGTAGTCATTGACCCAGAAGCTTTACATTCCGAAGTGAACTTAATGAAAAGAGAAGAGAGATCCCTGAGCTAAAGAATCTCTATTCAGAGTGATTAAAAATCAGATGAAAAGTTAATTTGCTCCCATAGCCTGAAGCTGGTAATTTACTCTGATATCCACCAAGGATCTGATTTGCAAATGGATTGTTGTTGAGTGATCGTCAGTCTTCAGTCAAAACCTTCTCAACTGGAACCATTTGGAATCATTTGTAACCATGTTCTGTGTTTGTTGGTATTAGATTTTAAGATTATAGATATTCATCTACTCAGTAATCTTTTTAAATGGAGAGAATTTGCCTCAGGACGTGGCTTCCGTGTTCCATGTATAATTTTGATCTGTGTAAGCTTCATTATGTCCTCTCCCTCATTTTCAGGTACTGAAAGTCTCAAAGCAAGCAAAAATGATTATGAATGGACATCCCAGATAATGAGCTGATATTGCATAATCATAATATCCTCAATAGTAACAGACGCAGGCACAGCGGTTTTGCCGTCAGAGCAGAAGCGCTCTTATTCCACAGAGAGCTCACATAAAATATTGAACTTCAAAAAGCTCATGACCTACTTCTCCACTATCCTCTATGATTATCTGAAAACACAAGGGTACATGTTTGGTTTAATATCATTTGATTACTCGGTAGTTAGTTTTTTTTTTTTTAATTTTATTGTCACCTCAATGGAAAACATGTATGCATAGTCATAGTCTTGTGATACTTCTTATAACGTCCACCTCCTCATACATTACTCATGCAGACTGGATTTGCATTCAGTGTATTTATGGAATAGATTATTTTGAAGTTAATGTATTTTCCATTAGCAATTCATGCATGTACTCTTTCTGCATCTCCATTTGGGCTCATTTCTGTACCTTTGACTTAATCAATGAATGTCTGAAGCGAATATACACTACTGTTCAAAAGTTTGTGGTCAGTAAGAATGTTTTTTTTTCAAAGAAATTAACTTTTATTCAGCAAGGATGCATTAAATTGTCTTTACTATCACTTTGATCATTTATAAAGTGACAAAAGATTTCTTTTGAACTTTATATTCATCAAAGAATAATGAAAAAAGTGTATCATGTTTTCCACAAAAATATTAAGCAGCACAACTTTTTAAACAAATTATACTGTTTATCAGCATATTAGAATGATTTCTGAAGGATCATGCACTGAAGGCTGAAGTAATGACTCTTGAAAATTCAGCGTTGTGTTACAGAAATAAATTACTTTTTCAAATATATTAAAATAGAAAACAATTATTTTGAATTAGAATATTTTTATTCTATTTTTAATCCTTGATGAGCATAAGAGATTTCTTACAAAAGCATAGAAAATCTTACAGAGCAGGGTTGAAATTAACACTCAGAAAGCTCGAAACGTGATTGGGTTTGGCCTGTAAATAAAACTCGGCAGTTGTCCTGTAACTGCAAAATTGCATGAGCCGGATTGAACGAATGATAATCTGACCGTCACTGATGTAAGTGACGTGAGTGATTCAATTGAAAGACTAATCGTCTACTAAAACGTCTGTCACAACCTCTATGAACTCTTCTTTCAGTGGGAATCTAGGAGGTTTTTATTTTTTCCAGAACTGTGCGACAACAAATGGGTGTAATGAATTAATAAGTCTCCAAAAAGAAAACATCCAGATCAAATTCACAGAAAGACAGAGACGGACTCATCTCGAACGACACGATAACCTGCGCTGTTTGTCACAAATAATCTTATGGTTGCAGGGATAAAAATCAATAATGCGAAATATACTTCAATGGCCTATAAATTTTCCCAATACACCCACCATTCGGCAGGTGTGGTTGATTTTGGTCTCTGAATGTGACCGGTTTGTCTGCTTCAGGGCGCTTTTTCGGCTCCTGGCCCACATTGCCATAGAGATGAGAGTTGTAAATTGGGAAAGCAGGGGATTAGTGTTGGGTCTGTAAACTGTGAGCAGGCTGCTCCACTGACCCACTGCTCATTCAGCGCCATCACATTTGGCTCCTGTCTGTAAATGTTAGACAGTCACATAGCAGAGATATGCAGGGGTTTATATGCAAAATGTCCCCTGAAGTCTGCTCAGAATCCTGACATAACAGACTGAGACAAATCTCTTGTTGGACTGCAGCGAATGCTTTACTGCCACTGTACCACAGACATGTTTCATCGATAGCTTCTGTAGGTCAGTAAATCCCAATTCTGTATCCAACAAAGGATTTATGAGGAAAATGCTTGTTTGATTTCTTAAAGGGATAGTTCATCTCCCGAAAATGAATATTTTGTAATTGTTTACTCACCATCATGTTGTTCCAAATGATTTTCTTTTCTGTGTGCAACACAGAAGTCAAAAAGTTAAAGTGTATTTTTTTTTCTCCGTAAAATTAAATTCAGTGGGGTCAAATTTTGGTCCCCCATATAAACAATTGAAAAGTTCTTCAAAATACAGTGGTGTTATTGTTTCAGTATACTGAAACTACTGAAAATAATTTTTGGTGATTTGAATATAAATAATAAAATATAAAACGTAGGGTTGCAAAATTTGGAAAATTTCCAGTAAATTTCAGAAACTTTCCAGGAATTTTGGAAACTTTCCGGGATTTTTTGGAATTTTCCTGGGATTTTTGGAAAGTTTCCCGAAATTTACCGGAAATTTTCCACCCCTTTGCAACCCTAATAAAACGTAATTTAAAAAAATCTAAATAGCAAAACAGAATATAAATATTAGATTAAAAACTTAGAATTGTTGCATTACCAACTAATTGAAATATATATGTACTAAAACTGAAATAAAAATGAATAAGCTATATATAAATATTTTTAAAACCCAAACCTAAAATAAATTATAAAAGCACGTATACACAAACAATATTAGTAAAACACATACACTACCAATCAAAAGTTTTTGAACAGTAAGATTTTTAATGTTTTTAAAGAAGTCTCTTCTGCTAACCCTGCATTTATTTGATCCAAAGTACAGCAAAACAGTAAAAAAAAGTCTATTTTCTATTTGAATTTTAAAATGTAATTTATTCCTGTGATCAAAGCTAAATTTTCAGCATCATTACTCCAGTCTTCAGTGTCACATGATCCTTCAGAAATCATTCTAATATGCCGATTTGCTGTTCAAGAAACATGTATTATTATTATTATTATTATTATTATTATTATCAATATTTAAAACAGTAATTTTTTTTCAGGATTCTTTGATGAATAGAAAGATCCAAAGATAAGCATTTATCTGAAATAAAAAGCTTTTGTAACATTATACACTATACCCTTCAAAAGCTTGGAGTCAGTATAATTATAGAGATTATAGGAATTAATACTTTTATTTAGCAAGGATGCTTTAAATTGTCTTTATCATCACTTTTGATAATTTATAATGTTGCAAAAGATTCTTTCTATTCATCAAAGAAACCTGAAAAAATTCTACTCAAAATTCTACTTGTTTTCAACAATAATAATAATAATAATAATAATAAATGTTTTTGGAGCAGCAAATCAGAATATTAGAATGATTTCTGAAGAATCATGAGACTGGAGTAATGATGCTAAAAATTCAGCTTTGAAATCACAGGAATAAATTACATTTGAAAATATATTCAAATAGAAAACAGTTATTTTAAATAGTAAAAATATTTCAAAATTGTACTGTTTTTGCTGTACTTTGAATCAAATAAATGCAGGCTTGGTGAGCAGAAGAGGCTTCTTTAAAAAACATTAAAAATCTTACTGTTCAAAAAATTTTAACTGGTAGTGTACTTAAATAGAACTGAAAATGTAAAGAATAAAAAAAATCTAAATATTAGTATACTTTAATTGCATATAAATAATACTAAAACAACTGTCAAAAATATTCTTTTATGTTCCACAAAAGAAACCACATGAGGGTGAGTGCATGATGACAGAATGTTTATTTTTGGCTGAACTGTTGCTTTAAGTTTACCGTGAAACTACAAAACCATTTCCTTCTTTCTATATGTCAGACTTGTCATCGGTTGCAGACTGGTGCTATTGTTCTTTTGAAGATGGATTGTGAATTTACACACTCAGACACACTGCGGCAGTCCCCGTGGTCTAGTGAATGTTTTAGCATCCCACCCACAGGTTGACTGACAGATCTAGAGCACAGAGGATCAATGCACTCTGTCCTGTTTCTAGATGCGGAATTCTGAGCATGTCCTCACACTAATTCACACGTTCACGATGTGTCATAGCTGCTCACTGTTGGACATGGAAGCTATTGATCAGTTTAGAATATCTATTACAATCAGCACTGTTTGAATCCATCATGTACTGGAGACACTTGCTGTTTCACTTGCATAATCATGTTTATGGTTACATTTTTCCTTTTTAAATTACAGCAACAGTGCTCAAGCTATGTACATGAACTAGACGAGTTTGGTCAGATGTTCTTGCTTTAATGAGATACCATCTGTCCAAAGGATTCACATGATCAATATCACATTTATTTGATTAGTGATCAAGCTAGAAGCTTATTCATTTTAAGTCAACATTTCTTTTTTCCATTTATTTCCAGGATAAGATTAGATTTTGAATCCCACATTATCAGACTTTTGGATCCCGATCTATGTCAGTAACATAAGCAGTATATAATATCATTCTTGCGTGTGCTGGCAATATTTGATATAATGGAATGTAAGACTGTAGGGATCTGCATAGTTTGTGAGGGGTTGTGTGTCGTGTATGATCAAAGCTTGATTTAATTAACTCTACATTAATTTTTCAGTATGTTTCAAGGGCAATGTTTGTGCTTCTTCCATCTGAATAAAACAGATGAGACCAGCGTTGGAGATCAGGACAAAGCTTTATGAAATGAGAATATACTGTATATCAAGGTTCTAGAATAAGAAAAAGAAAATAAGTTTTGTAAGAATATTTCTGCCTGTTTGAGTGGAAAAGATTGAAATGTTGTGTTGGTTGTGTTAACAACATGTAACAAAAATAAATCACAGTCGATTGATCTTTACAAATGGACCTCATATTGCAAACAATAACCAATAATATTTTTGTTATATTCGAATATCATGATTTATAGATACATTTAAATTCACAGCATTTACGTTAAACGTGTTTATTTAGACTTTAGTAAATACACTGATGTCTACATCTATCTAAAATTTAGTCTACATCATATTCACAGTTCCTGGTTCATTTTAAATTGGAGAAAGACAAAAAACGATTTTTGATTCAGTGAGAGAGTTGTTTGATTCACTGGCTGAGTGAGTCTGATTCAAAATGCTAAAGGTGGGGTCACATTTACCATTGTTCAGCAAAATTTTCACAGGCAAAATTCATTCATTTCAATAAGAATCTGCGCAATCTGGAGTTTCCAGTGAGGGCCAAAGTTTTTCCCACAAATTCGCCATGTTGACCAACAGAAAGCTGCTCAGTTTGAAATGATTTCTTTTTTGCCTTTTTTGAAATGATTTCTTTTTTTCACATGCGATTCTACCTTAGCTCGCCGAAACTCTTTTGTTCAACAGAAAGTTGCTTGGTTTGAAATTGACTTCTGTGTGAACAGTTTATCCATCACAACTCTATTGACAATGGACAATGGACTTTTTTTTGCCAATAAAAAATTGCCAAAATGACAATAATGTGAATCTTTTTGATTTGAACTGGTATGTAAGAGTCATTTGTTAGTGAATCAGACATCACGGCTCATTCTGTGTTCATTGTTACATATGAAAATCAGTGGTGTGTACTAGAACCAGATTATAATTTTAATAATTTTATTATTAATTCCTCGACAAGGAATATAATTTTTTTTTTAAATTAACGTCAGTCTTTTTCTGTTGTCTTTTTTAGTTCTAATCTGAAGCCCTGCATATAATTAAGTTCTAGATGTGTCTCAACCAGGTCTTTTTATACAATCTCATATGTCCCGTAGCATGGAAAGGAGCAGTGCGGCCATAAAAAAAACATGAAGTGTAGCTCATACAGTAGATTCTCAAGAGCACCATCACAAGAGCAAATTAGACTTCAAGTATTCAGCTTCTCAGCCACAAAGTGGTGTTTACTGAGCCAGTTTAGATTTGTTACCAATAGTGTTTACCAGTTTTTCCACTTTCACTGTTGATATTTTCTCACTCGTAGTCACATAAAGAGGGAGGATTCTATGTTTGTCATGTTAGTGCATTTGACAGAAAAATCAACATTCCTTAATCCTCCCTGCTTGCTATGATGTTGTGCCATTATGTATGGGTATTTTGAGATTTATTCATCTGCATTTAAATGTCATGGTATGATACATATAAAATTACACATAGCATAGATAACATAAGGTCCCAAAGAGGTTCTGTGGATTTGGGGTGCGTGCTTGTGTTCACCGCATTGGCACGGCTCAGCATGTGCAAACTGGGCGATGAAATGAATAAATAAAAAATGTGGGACTGAAAGTTGTGCCTTGGCACGCTGACCTAAAATCCAGTGAAGACTCGCCATGTTTCCCGTGGGATTAATCCAGTGTGGCATACAGAGTGTAGCGCAGCCTGTAAGGATTATATGTACTGGACTTGGGCTCCCGCTGCCCTACTTTTCATTAAAATATAGAGAGAGAGCGGGAGAGAGAGATTGCATGAATGCCTGGACAGATGGAGTGGGGGTTTGATTAAACAGTGCACCAAGTGCTGGGAAATGCTACAACTTTCTCTTTCAACGCACAGACAGTTGTAAATGTACTGGTTTTCGTTATATTGTTGCATGGATGTTTTATTTGTATGCATGAGGCTGTATTAGTAATCGTGTTTTGTGCTTTTTTGTTTGACCTGTGGGCTTATAAAGTCTAAGAGGATTGTTTGTTTCCTCTTGTATTTTCCTCCCAGCCTCATCATATTCTCACATTCACAGCACTAAACACACAGCGATGGTGCTGTTCCTGAGAGAAATATCTTTGGTTGCCCCTGAGCTGCAGAAACTGCTGAAATATAAATGAGACACTTAATGGCTGAGGCTGTATCGAGCCAGTGTTTACAGGGATCCCAGGATTGTGTGTCACGGGGCTTCTGGCTTCGATCTCAGGATGTCCTCTTGCCACTTGCCAAATCCCGATTCATAAATGCCACGGGGAGTCTGTGTGTCACACTGGATGTGTTTACGTTGCCTTGACTGAGGTCCATATGCCCCGGCAGGACCCCCATATATGATCATCCCTCAAGACATGAAAAATGCTCAGTCACGTTTCTTATATACATGAAAATAAACAGCTATACACCATACTACAGCTTTGGACAGAAGGTTGTACTCTAATTTTTCTAAATATTTGGGAAAAAAGTTTCCAGTTTCCATTCTGAATGTTTCACGCAATTGGCTTATGGGATTTTCAGATTAAGACCCTATAAAATCAAAATTTGGGAGGTTTTGTGACTTTTAGTTTAAGTTTGTTCGCTTTGATGCTGTCTATAAGTGTGCTTCTTAACCCTGGAATAAATAGCAATTTTTGGCAGATATGCGTATTTAACATTTTTGGGAAAACAGACCAGAAATACTGAAGAATCATCCTGCACTGCATCAGTTTTTGTCCTTTTAGGAATTAGAATGTCCCACCACTGGCCTCCAACTAGCATATAGTATGGATTTATTTCATATTTATGTGGTATACCTATCTGTATGAAGGTTAAAATTGTGAAATGACTTTAAATAATTATTAAACAAATAAGGGACACCCTTAGCATCTCAGTCATAGTCCAAACTTTTTATTCATCAAGTGCCAAATCTGATTAAAAATCTCAATCATTGGCAAGTACCTATGTGAAACAGTGTTACTCGCCAGTTGGGCGTTCACTTTTTATGAATTCTAACAAATCATGGTCGTGAAAACCCATTATGGCTTATCAAATCACAAATTGCTGTGATGTTATTAGTGTAAATAAATACCTGATGTGCTGCAAGTTGCATAGCTCAATGCAGCACTGTGTTCTTTTACACACAAGCAGCTTTTCAGTGTCTCAGAATGGCTCAGTTCAGAATAAATGCCACTTCACATGAACTCCATCTATGCAAGTGCTGTGAGTTTGGGTCACTTATAATGTGCATATAAAAATGCAACACACCATCTCTTGATTTTTTTTTTGTGATGTAAATCCAATGTCAACTAATGAAAGCTTTAAGGACTCCCTGTGGTTCTTCACCAAAATAAAAGGTTTGCGATAAAATGCATCAACATTGAGAAACCTTTGCTTGTCAAGAAGGTTAGAAGTTTTGTATTATTTTTCCATTAATATTGGGAAATATATTGGTGGATATTGGATATTCACTTGTGTATTTTCATTTCCCTAATTTGATATTTCGATTTAGACAGTAAAAGGTAAAGCTAAACTTTTAAAAACACTAATAATTAAATAACACTTAAACGTAATCGTCTGCCAATTTTAAAATGAATACTAGTTTTCATACTGTACATTATAAAATTAAGATGTCAATTCACTTTTAGTTTTTCATATTTATTTTGACAAACCATTTTAGAATTTTATATTGGCTGCAAGGTGGAAATAATTGTCTACTTAGTGGTTTCAGCCAGCCTTTGATATCAATGCATTCCTAATTTGTTCATTTGTATTTTGCTTCCTTAGGCCAGCTTCAAACCAATCTTTTGCACTAAAAACCTCTCTAGAGTCTCATTATACTGATTTTGGCTGTATGCAGAAACCAGTTGTACACGTACCTGGCTAAATAATCGAAAATGTCAGATCAGAGTCATATTTCTGAACTATTTTGTCCAATTTGCCACATTGAATAGAAAGGCACCCTCTCTGTCATCCGGGGCAATTACGAACTAGATGTGAAGGGAAGCAGATGTTAGAACATGGTGTGATCTATCATCTGTGATGGATAACACTTCCAATCTAGTAATGGCCAT
>JAFVLL020025196.1:0-13336 GCA_021397915.2 Tor tambroides | reverse complement strand
AAGGTGTCACTGTGGCCTCAAAGCTTACCACTTGACTACTCTGGCTCGATTGCTATTCCCGAGGTAAAACACGCCCTCCTCATTACCCTACGGACGAAGAAATGTAGAAATAAACAAATGTATAAATAAATAAATGTGGAAATACATAAATAAAGATAAATACGTAAATACATGCATAAATGTGAAAAATAAAACTGGAAATAAATAAATAAAGAAAAAATAAATGTGGAAAAAAATACATAAGGAAATAAAAATTATAAATAATTACTAATTTTTTTATTTTTCTTTGTACATTTATTTATATTTGCTTTTACATTTCTTTCTACATTTCTTTCTTTCTTTCTTTCTAATTACGGCAGCTTTGGCATTCCATGGTCTTGGATCTCACACAGTGTGTACTGTCTCACATCAATTCACATCAATAATTACTAAACAAACAGAACAACAGATGCACCTTAATACAAAAAAAAACAACAACAGTATATACATAAACACACGGCTAAAGTGCATTAGAATAGTGAGTCCTTTCTATTTTCCAGAGCCCAGAGGCCTCTGAACCCCCAGTTCTGATTTATTAATTTTACAGACTGATACACAAAAGATTTACTTACTATAGCCTATTCAGTCTTGTTATGATCCTCGGCATTGTTGTTCTTGTGTGTCTTTGTGTACATAAGTGTGTGTGAGCAGGGACTGGCTGTTCATCAAGGAACGTGATTGGTGGATTCTGAAGCGGATGACTTTAAAAGGGTGGTGCTACCAACACATGGTGAGCTCACTTTGCCGTTTGCTGCTGTGGCGTGAAGAGCTCCGGATTCCGCCTCCGTCAACAGATCACCAACAGCTTCGTGGCTACTGTTTGTTGCTGTTTCTATTCATGATTTATTCTGTTTATCCTAAGAAAATTCCCGGAGCGTAAGAGGGGTCTGCCATTTATTTTGATCTAATTTTGCGATGTGTTTTTGTTTAGGGAGTTAGGGAAGTCTTTTTTTTATCATTTATATATATTTTAGTTTATTAGTTGCTTTGTTTGTTATTTTGGCCTTGGGGCTCTCCGAAGCTAATGCTCCTTATATTCATTTCACTCTTTAATAAATTGTTTAAACTTATAATTGGTGTCTTTGGTGATCTGTTGGTTGTGGCCGGAATCCTGTCAACATCATTCGTTCACGTCTCACCCTATTAAAATGGGCCGTAACAAATGGGGGCTCGTCCTATGGTATATATATTTCTTCTCGTTTGGCTTATAATTAATCATTTTGATTGGCAGTTTTTTCTTGTGAGTCGGGGAGAGGAATATAAAATGGAGTTTAGTATTGAGGTATTTCAACAGAAACCTTATGAAATTTTAGGTTTATGTCGTAAAAACGATCTTTATGTGATTGCTGATTTTTATGATATTCCTATCACAAAGAAAGCTTGTAAAAAAAGAAGTGCGTGAGATGACTGAAGTTGCGTTAGTACAGCAAGGTGTGTTACTAGCAATTCAACCTTCTGAGAGTGACGCGAACGTAGGTGAGGGTGCGAGTGGTGGAGAACAGGGCTCAAGCGGTGAAGTGCTTCATTCAATTAATGGGTTGGGTACGGCAGATTTAAAACTGGCTGTCCAGCTAAAACAACTTGATTTGGAAATTAAGCGTCAAGAACACACAACACAGGTGCTACGCTTTAGACAACGTGAACTGGAGACGCAGGCTGGTCACCGACCGCCTAGTGAGTCTAGACCCGCAGCTGCTCTTGTTCAAGCTAGTCAGGATTTGCATCAGACTGATAATTCCTCGTCGCCTATGCCTTCTGCCAGTTCGTCTGATTTTGATGTGTGTAAGCAGATTAATCTCGTGCCACTGTTCCAGGAGGCTGAGGTGGATTCGTATTTCGGCGCTTTTGAGCGCATTGCCATAGCTTTGCGATGGCCAAAAGAAGTGTGGCCTCTTTTGTTGCAGTGTCGTTTGATTGGTAAGGCTCAGGAAGTCTGTTCTGCCTTGTCTATTAATGATAGTTTAGATTATGAAAAAGTGAAGTCCGCTGTGTTGAGAGCGTATGAGCTTGTCCCCGAAGCTTATCGCCAGAAGTTTCGCTCACATGCCAAAACTGCCAATCAAACATTCGTTGAGTATGCTCGTGAAAAGTGTGTTCTCTTTGATAAGTGGTGTCAGTCCAGCAAAACTATTAACTTTGAACAGCTTCGTGAACTCGTTTTAATTGAGGATTTTAAGAATTCGTTGCCAGATAAAATAGTGGTGTACTTACATGATAAAAAAGTTTCCACTCTCGCCGAGGCCACAGTGAGCGCTGATATTAACGCACAAAAATGTGCTCGGTGAGAATTACCGTTTTCTGTGAATTCGGATAAACCCAAAACATCTAAATTAACGAAATTGTCAGAATCAACCTCTTAAACATCCTAAAATGGCGGCGGCGCGTTTGGACGCAGTGGCTACTCCGGGTTCAAAAGACGGTGTTTTTATGTCTGTTAGTCTCGTCTCCTTGTCTTCAAACTGTCTCAATTTATCGCAAAATCATCAGATAAACACTCGGAAACACATCTACGATCGCCAGAGCCTTCTGGAAATCGGCAGAGTGTACAAACATCAGCTTTCGCCTTCGACTACCGAGAAGCTACGAGGCCTCTGTCTGCTGCTGAAGCCGAACCCCGAGACCGCGGCCTCGCCTACTGACGCTACCCGCACAAAGCGGCGATGCCGGCGGTGTGAGGAGACAGAAGCGCGGCAAGCGCGGAGGTATACGAGCTAGGCTAAGGGCTAATCCCACTAGACCAGCGATTCCATCACTCATGCTCTCAAACGTTCGCTCTTTGGAAAACAAACTGGACTTAATTCAACTCAGTCGGTCTACACAGCATGAGACAAGGGATTGTTGTGTGTTTGTTTTCACTGAAACATGGCTAAACGACAACATCCCGGACTCCGCCATTCAGCTGCAAGGGCTAACCTGCTACCGAGCAGATAGAAACACAGCACTGTCTGGTAAGACTCGAGGGGGTGGCTTGTGTGTGTACGTCAACAAAGAATGGTGTAACAACGCGGCGGTATTATCAAAACACTGTTCATCGCTGGTGGAGTTTATGTTTGTGAAGTGTCGACCGTTCTATCTGCCGCGGGAGTTCACGGCCATTGTTATTGTCGCGGTTTACATTCCCCCGTGTGCAAACGCTAAGGACGCGCTTCGCGAGTTGTACAGCGCCATCACCGAACAACAAGCAAATAACCCTGATGGCTTTTTCATCATAGCCGGTGACTTCAACCACGCTAACTTAAAGACAGTTTTGCCAAAGTTTTACCAACATGTGAACTTTGCAACAAGGGGAAACAACACACTGGACCTTGTTTACACAACAGAGAAGAACGCGTACAAGTCTGAACCCCACCCCCACCTCGGGTACTCCAATCACATCTCTGTTATGCTAATCCCAGCATATAATCCACTTCTGAAACTCGCCAAACTGGTTCAAAATCTCATCACAATTTGGCCAGATGATGCTACCTCAACACTACAGGACTGCTTTCAGTGCACAGACTGGAACATGTTTAAAGAGGCAGCAGCCTACACAGACCTGCAAGAATACACTGAAACAGTGACTGCTTACATCAAAAAGTGCATTGATGATGTGACAGTCACCAAGACCATCATCACACGTGCAAACCAGAAGCCATGGATGACAGCAAAGGTTCATGGGCTGCTAAAGACCAGAGATGAAGCATTCAGATCAGGAGATAAAGCAGCCGTCAAAACAGCAAGAGCCAATCTGTCCTGTGGCATCAAAAATGCAAAACGGTCATATGCTCAAAAAATTAACAGTCACTTCACAGACAGTAGAGACACACGGAGCCTGTGGCAAGCCATTCAGACCATCACTGACTACAAGCCCCCGCCACAGGCCTGTGATGATGACACATCCCTCCCAGATGCACTCAACCACTTTTATTCACGGTTTGAAATCCAAAATGACACACCTGCACAAAAACTGCCCACTCCTCCCATATGACCAGGCACTCTGTCTGTCCCCAGCTGATCTAAGGAAGACCCTATCTAGGATTAACCCACGCAAGGCTGTGGGTCCTGAAAACATACCAGGCCAGGTACTGAGAGACTGTGCTGCACAGCTGGCAGATGTCCTTACAGATATCTTCAACACCTCGCTGAGCCAGGCAGTCGTCCCCACATGTCTCAAATCCACAACAATCATACCGGTACCAAAGAAATCAGCTGTGACCTGTCTAAATGACTACCGTCCCATGGCACTGACTGATGATTGGCATGATAAAGTGCTTTGAGAGGTTAGTCATGCACAACATCAAAACCAGCCTCCCCAACACACTCAATCTGCTCTAGTTTGCATACAGTCCAAACCGCTCTACGGACGATGCAATTTCCTCCACCCTCCACCTGGCTCTTACCCACCTAGAAAATAAAGACATGCTGCTCATTGACTTCAGCTCGGCATTCAACACAATAATCCCACAACAGCTCATAAATAAACTAAACCTGCTGGGCCTTAACAACACACTCTGTAATTGGATCCTGGACTTTCTAACCGGAAGACCTCAGTCAGTCCGTGTCGGCCGCAACACCTCCAGCACTACCACACTGACCACAGGTGCCCCACAAGGCTTTGTGCTCAGCCTGCTGCTCTTCACACTGCTGACCCACGACTGCACTGCCAAGTTCAGCTCCAACCACATCATCAAGTTTGCTGATGACACAACGGTGGTAGGTCTCATCAGCAACAACGATGAAACGCACTACAGAGAGGAAGTGGCACAGCTGGATGAATGGTGTGGCACTAACAATCTGTCCCTCAATGTGGGGAAGACAAAGGAGGTTGTGTTGGACTTCAGGAGGAGGAACTCCGTTGACCACCCCCCACTGACCATCGACAGCTCGACTGTGGAGAGAGTCAGCAGCACTAAATTCCTGGGGGTGCACATCACAGAGACCTCACCTGGACCACCAACACCATGTCACTCTCCAAGAAGGCACAACAGCGCCTACACTTTCTCCGCCAGCTGAAAAGAGCAAGTCTCCTTCCACCCATCCTCACCACATTCTACAGGGGCACCATTGAAAGTGTGATGACCAGCTGTATCACTGTCTGGTTCGGGAACTGTAGTACAGCAGACCGAAAGACACTACAGCTGACAGTGAACACGGCTGCAAAGATCATCGGTGCCCCTCTCCCCTCCATCCTGGATATTTTCCTTGCACGATGCTCCAGCAAAACCAACAGCATCGTGAAGGACCCCACCCATCCATCCCACAGTCTCCAGCTCCTACCATCAGGAAGACAGTACCGGAGCATCAGAGCCCACTCCGCCAGACTGCTCAACAGCTTTTTCCCCCAGGCTGTGAGAGCCCTGAACTCAAATCACCCCACCCCCTCTGAAACCCCATGCAAACCCCTACCTCCTGAAACATGGACCAACCAACACCCCAAACATTACCACACCAAAGAAAAAAACTGTATGAAACTTTTCTGTGCAATTCAAAGTGTGCTACACACAGGTGAGTGGGCCTGTACAAACCACCTGTAGTAACACACTCACCTCTGTGCACACTAGACACTTTCACACACTGCTGTGTGTACGCAATCCTACAAAAGACTCAGCAATATATGTATGTTTACATGCTCATGCACTACAGATCATCTTGCACTGTTCCCCAGCCAGCTGCTTGACTCACGTTTCTCTCTGCACATGTACAGTATTTATGTGAAGCATTCGTATAGTTTGCATTTCTTATTTTTATTTCATATTTTATCTTTAGTTTGTATAGGGTAAACCTTTATATATAGCATTGACGCAAAATCTGTCAGTAGGTTAGTTGTGTATAGGTTTAGTGTTTTACTTCATTGTTGTATGTCTGTATTTATAACGTGTCCTGTGAGTGGCAGATTTACATTTCTTTTCCACCCATCATATCCCATGTATGGAATGACAATAAAACAACTACTTGACTGAGAACCGTCCCATATCAAGAGTCGTTTAACGCGTTATTTATTGTAGACCTTTATCAAAATGGAATGAGCCGCACTTATCTGCTTACGCTTATATGCCCAGCCACTCGCTAACTCTGAGGCCAGACCACTTCGTTCACTTAGAGCTAAAGCTATTGTGAAAGCCCTGACTCTTTTCTTTTCTACTTTTGGACTTTCAAAGGTCGTCCAAACGGATCAGGGAACGAATTTTATGTCCCGTTTGTTTAATCATATCCAGCACGTTGTTTCGAGTGCCTATCATCCGGAGTCGCAGGGTGCTCTGGAAAGATTCCACCAAACGTTGAAAACCATGTTGAAAACTTATTGCACGGAGTCTGAAAAGGAATGGGATGATGGACTGCCTTTGCTTTTATTTGCTCTCCGAGAAACTGTCCAGGAGTCTTTGGGGTTTAGTCCCGCGGAGTTGGTTTTTGGGCACACGGTGCGCGGACCCCTTAAGCTCCTAAAAGAAAATTGGCTATCTGACGTGAAGTCCAGTTGTAATCTGTTGGATTATGTTAGCTCATTTCGAGAACGTCTTCATAAAGCTCGTGATTTGGCTCAGTCAGCTCTGTCAAATGCTCAGATAAAAATGAAGAAATGCTTCGACAAGGATGCAGTGTTTCGTTCATTTGAGAAGGGAGATCAAGTTTTGGTTTTGTTACCACTCCCTGGCTCTGCTTTGCAGGCAAAGTTTTCAGGACCCTATGTTGTGGATCGGAAACTCAGTGACACTGATTATATTATTGGTACCCCAGATCGGCAGAGAAAGACTCGGGTGTGCCATATTAATATGCTCAAACGTTATGTTGCTCGAGGTCAAGGAGAAGAGTCAAAAAGCTCTGTTGTCCCAGTTGCCTCTAGTGCTATGGTATCACCATCTAGTACGAATGATGATGGTTTATGCCTGCGAAGTATGCCCGCGTCTGGTGTCAGATTAAATAATTCTGAAATCTTGTCAGATCTTAATTCTCATTTGTTGCACTTAACTGAAGACCAGAAAGCTGACATTGTGACATTAATCCAGACTTTTCTCGGTTTGTTTTCTGATGTTCCGACTCAAACAAATGCAATTAAACATGATATTGAAGTGAATGAACATCCACCAATCAAACAAAATGCGTACCAAGTAAATACAGCTAAACGAAAAATCATTGAGTCCGAGGTGAAATATTTGGTGGGAAATGGTTTAGCCGTTCCTAGTTCGAGTGCTTGGAGTTTGCTTTGTCTGCTTGTCCCGAAGCCAGATGGGTCTCATCGCTTCTGTACAGACTGTTGCAATTTATTAGTTGCAGTTAATGAACACTGAACAATAATAAATATAAGTTATAAGAAATTTGATTGCTTTAATGTTTGTGATTGTTGTTAACCTTCACAATATATTCAAATGAACTACATTTCCCATGAGCAGCAACGCGAGAGACGAGGAAGAGGTATGCTGGGATCGTTGGTCTGCTGCGAGCCGTCTATGTTTTGTTAATCCTTTTATCGTCATTTGTTTTCTAATAAACTTTGTTCAGTAAAAGTTCCCGCAAAGCAGAAAGGTTCCAGTCTCATCTTTTCGCTCCAAACTATATCATGGTGCCGAAAGCCGGGAATTTGGACTTTATTATCGAACTTTAAAAGGAAGTTTGGAGTTAGCTCGCGGTTACGCGAGTGAAAATGACTGAACGTAAAACAGTCCATGTGACATCAGTGGCTCAACTTCATTTTTCCGACGTAACAAGAACACTTTTTTTTGCGCAAAGAAAACAAAAATAACAATTTAGTCAACCATTCTTCTACCCCGAGTTACGTCTTCTGCCATTTTGGAGAGTACAAAAGAACGTATTTGACGTAATCAGCATTGTTTACGTTCGGGGGGGAAGCGCGTGGATGAACGAAAGCTGCGTATGAAGCGTTGTTTACGCTTAGGGGAAAGCGCGCGTATGCATTGTGATACTCTCTAAAATGGCGGACGATGTTACTCTGGGGAGAAGAATGGTTGAGTAAACTGTTATTTTTGTTTCCTTTGTACAAAAAAAAGTATTCTCGTAGCGTCGCAACACTGAAGTTGAGCCACTGATGTCACATGGACTGTTTTACTGATGTATTTACTACGTTCTGGACCTGGGAACATTTCAGTTGCATTGCTGTCTATGGAGGGTCAGATAGTCTCAGATTTCATCAAAAATATCTTAATTTGTGTTCCGAAGATGAATGAAGGTTTTATGGGTTTGGAACGACATGAGGGTGAGTAATTAATGACAATTTTCATTTTGGGGTGAACTAACCCTTTAAGAAGAGCGCCTGACATTTTTCAGCTGACTAAAAAGGCTTTGGTGAACACGCGTTATTGAATATTTATATACGCTATTTGCGTCCAGCGGATATTCTCCAAAATGGCGCTACGCTGAATCAGATGAGAGGAATTGTTGAATAAAGTAATTATTTTTATTTCCTTTGCGTACAAAAAGTATTCTCGTCGCTTCATAACAGTCAGATTGAACCACTGATGGCAAATGGACTATTTTGACAATGTTTTTCATACTTTTCTGGGTCTTGACCGTGTTATTTACTTGGCAGTCAATGGGACAGTCACAAGCCTCTCGGTTTTCATCTAAAATATCTTAAATTGTGTTCCATAGACGAACGAAGCTGGAATGACATGGGGTTAATGATTAATGACAAAATTTTAATTTTGGGGTGGAGTAACCCTTTAAGGATCCATGGAAACCATGCAGTGTTGGAGGGCCTCCAGAAACGTGGTTGGGAACAACAGTTCTAGAGCAGTGCTTTTCAAACCCTGGGTCGCAACCCTCGGGTGGGTCGCGAGACTTAAAAAATGGGTCGCCAGGATGATTTAAGGAAAGCGTATGTAACCAGTTCAAGACTCAGCAAAGAAGCAACCTAACAACATGAAACGAAAGTAACCGGCAGCCGCCTCAGGTCAGAATCAAATGTGTATTTGTGTTTGCGCTCTTTTTTTGCAGCGTTGTACATTTCAGCAAATCAGAGACATATCTGTTGATTTCTATAATGCAGTGGCCAATCAGAGGAGCTTTAGTGAGTCAGAATCCACTCACCGCTCAGAACACAAGTGTTCTTGTTCAGTCCAGAGTTCTGGAAGCTCGTGATGCGAATCCTCTGATTATAATGAACAAAGTGTAGGTGATGTAAACCAGAGATTAATTTTGCTGTGTTGACAGATTAATTGATTATAGCGGAATTATTGATCGCGATAAACTGAAATGAGTGACAGCTTTTTAAGGAAGCGCACTTTGCGTGCTTTCTTTGCTGTATAGCTATAGCCTATTCTCCATTCAGAATTTGAATAAAAGTTTCGTTTTTCATGCTGCTAAGAGGACCAATGTGGCGTACTTGCAACAAACTTTCGGAAGTGACATCCGCATATTCTCTCGAAATCGCAATGACATTGTGATAATTATAACTATGGACTGGACAAAATATGATATGTCAGAATAGATGTGCATGAAGGCAAGCACCCTCACTAATTTCAGAAGCACCGACAGTGATTTGATTTTGGAACAGAGCATCCTTCCGGAGCTCTACAGTGGGACTCGAGATCGGTCTGTAGCGCAGTTGTCTTTCATTCCTTATACATACATATACATGTGTGTGTGTATATATATATATATATATATATATATATACACACACACACATATATATATACATATATATACACACATATATATATATACATATACATATATATATATACACATATATATATATATATATATATATATATATATATATATATATATATATATATATATATACACATACATATAATATATATATATATATAAATATATATATATATGTGGGTCACGTCAATTTAAAAAGAAAAAAATAGGGTTGCTCTGAAAAAAGTTTGAAAACCACTGTTCTAGAGAAATGAAATTTAGTTAATCTAACAACACTCCTCATGCTAATCACATTCAATAGCTTACATTAAGACTCCGCCCATTACAGTAGTGGCCATTTTGAAAAGTACAGCATTCTGTTTTTTGCTACTCCTTCAACATTTGTCCAATTCTTACGAAAACTGGCAGAACAGGATGTTGATCAGAATTTGGATAATATTCTTTCTTCAAAAGTTCTGATGTTGAGAACTTGGTGTTGAACCAAAATTGGTTCAGAGGCTGTATCTTGGCCAAACTTTATTGAAGCGATCGAAACAAAACTTGGTAGGTTTCATCAGCACCATAAGTAAAGTTGGCAACAGTGGCACCAATGGTTTATGAGATACAAAAGATTATTTTGCTAGTAAATTTTGAACAGTTAGTCAGAAAATCATCTTTTTGTTGTGTATGGATCCTTGGATCATACCAATTCCGTAAATGTCAATTTTGCCAGGATCAGATGAACCGCCTCTCCGCCATTTTGAAATTTGTCATAAATTGCAATTTATGATATGTGCCAACATATCAGCACAAACGTTTTGTAAGGATTACCAACAGTATGTCCAAGAGGTACCTAATAAGTTTGAATAAAATGCCACCTAGAGTTCCAGAGACATAAGCATTTTTGCAAAAATGCATATAATTTTTGAAAGTATTGTCCAAATTTAGTTTTCTCTGTATCAGTACATTCCTTGGCTAATAAGAATTCTGACAATATCTCATTTTCCATCATTTTGTTTGTCAGTCATTTTGAAGTCAATGAAAAATGGCTTCTCAGCTATCAGGTTAACTGTAAACTATAGGTGCATCTCAATCAGCTCCCTAGCTGCTGAGTGAATCAGTAGATCGTGTAAACGAATCACTGCACGTTGGGACAGTGATCACTCGAATTCCATGACCTACGTACAGCGTCAACGGACAACAAAGTAGAACGTCACCGCTTAAATTAAAAAACAACAGACAGGATCAATCTCTTTTTGATATTATTTTTTATTCCCTTTAAACGCATCATTCTGTTACATGTTCTTACAACTTTTCAGCCTAATTTTAATTATAAATGTTAAATAAATGTGTTTATTACCTGTCTAGCGATGTGTGTTTATGTTGAAATAGACGAATTATTTAAAAAAAAAAAAAAAAAAAACGGTTTGTCTTTTCAAATCTTCTATCGCGTGTCATTATATTTATCGAGTTGGCTCGTGTGGTTTATGTTTCACGCTTCAGAAATGTGAAGTTATTTCCGTTAAGGGAGCATAGTGAGCTCCGATGCTCCCTAGTTTTTGTGGTTCATTGTGGGATTTTTCAGGGAGCGAACGTTCCAGTGCACTGGAAGGATTTTGCGATTGAGACAGCCCTTAAAATGGCCGACTCCCTGATCAGTGCCCTGACTACTATACAAGGGAGCTGACTGAGACGCACCCTATGTTAGCATTTAGTAATCTTATGCCTCGTTTCCACCGAGCGGTACGGGTCAGTACAGTACGGTACGGTACAGTTCGGGACGGAACACCCTGATCCAGCTTGCATTTCCACTGCTAACAATACCCTTTACTTTATAGGCATGGTGTATGCCGGAAAGTAGCGATCGACAATAAAGCACGACAATAAGCACAACTCAGCCTCTTTTATGTCAGTTTTAATGAACAATAATAGCCATTATAAAAGTGTAAGTATAAAAGGCTTATATAAGAGGAAATAAAGACAAAAGCAAACAATTCAGTCAAACGTATGCTACAAAGTCAGCGCTATACGTTACTACGGTAAAGTTCAAAATAAATATAAAATTAAACTTTGTGCTCAGTCAAAATGATATGACCAGGAATAAATAATAGATTCATGAGATCACGAATGCCTGTTAAATATACACAAAATGAATTGTATCTCATGTTTAATCACTACAGAGACAACAGAGCCAGTGGCAAATGTCGGAAAGACTAGACGAGCATAACGCCTGTTTCACACATACTCCGTTTGCAGTGCGTTTGCGGTGCGTATTTTTTTCTGCACCCATGTTAACGGATTAAAGCGTTCCCACTGCATGCGGTTGCGGTCCGGCAGTGCGTTCCAGGAGCGGTGCGTCTGCAGCAGTGCAGAGATCATTTCCGCACCGAGTCTATTTTTGCTGTGCTGCACGTGCTGAATTAAAGTGACAGCGCTTTGTTCACGGTAAAAAAGAACATGGATCGACATGGAAATGTAGTAATTTCACAATAAATATATAATAAAAGTCTACTGTGTTTCACACGCTTTTTTGGCTAGGTTTAAAACAAATAAAAGTGCACTTTTAGATAAACAAGGCAACATGCACTTGTGTCTTGTGGAGGTAGAAAAACAAAGTTCTTTAAGACCCTGGACTGCTCCTGGACTGTTTGTAATAAAGATTTAAATGTAAAAGGCACTAGTCGACTGTTACCACTGATAGTTAAGTTTTAATTTAAAATATTTGTGAAAAGTAGGCTATATGCTGTGTTTAAATGTTTCCACTTGCTTGATCAACTCAATATACAAATCTAGAAGCAAAATGCATTTAATATGTTATTGAGTTTAAGCGTGAATATGTCTATGAAAGGTTGTGTAACTGTACTGTGATAAAAGAGGATCACAATGCTGAAAAAGCTCTTTCAGTATAGGCTAACAACGTTTGGATTTGAAATCAAATTAATGGATAAATGTTGTGTTTGTGGTAAACGGCCGCGGATCAGGAGCGGAATGCAAACGCGTCCTGTGTGAAAGCACAATGCTTCTGCATCGCATACGTAACGCACACGGACTGCATACGCACTGCAGACGGAGCATGTGTGAATCAGGGTGAGGCTGCTCAAGGCGGATACTTGAGCACTGAGTGCCCGGTGATCGCGTGGAGCTCCGAAATCAGCATAGCAAATTTCCAAATAGGCGCTATATATTTATAAATAAACCGCAGATTTGAGTTTTAAACAACTACATTCTCGCCTGAAAAACTCTTAAAGGGATCCCTGGGTATTAAGACATGTATGGCTTAATATAACGTAAATGATGTCTCTTACTGAAATATGTAGTAGAAAACCCCTCAAAGATTTATATGACTTAAAAAAATCACATCATTTTATACATATTTTGGACTATGGGGGGGCGCCATTATTCTGATGACGTAAAATGGTTGCACTCCGTGAGCTACTAGCGCTACCTGTTGCTATTTTTACCACAACACATATCGGAATAGACAACTCGGAAAATAAAATACTCATATGATGACCACAGCTACTGAAAGAGCTTTCAGGTGGTGATGGATGTAAGTATAGGTTTAAACCAAATGCTGTACCATCGATTTTTCGCCACAATGAGTGTAAACGCCCCGGATCTCGAGTGAAATCAGCGCTGAGGAACTCCTCTAGCGGCCGCAGGTCATGATTAGCGTCGGCATGTTTACATGCTAACAGATGGCATCTAG
>JAFVLL020025194.1:0-38197 GCA_021397915.2 Tor tambroides | reverse complement strand
TTCATGGAACCATCAACGCCAATAAAGAACCTTTATTTTTAAGAGTGTACCCCTACTTTTCTCATAGACAACCCTCGATCAATGCACATGACTAGAATCCCTGCCTCGCGCACTACTAGTAAACTAGGTTAATTCAATTTAACATACTATGCAAAACTGGAGATTACATGGAATCTATAACTAATCTAATCCAGACAACACAGCAGTCTAAAGAAGCTTAGAAGACTCCAGCTATGCCGTTTTTGCCGCAATTTCAATTTTGTTATCACCGCGCTTCGCCAAGGTACGGCTGAAATGGAATTAAATTCATTTACTGCAATTAACCATCTAATCTTTCCTTCTCATCATTTTGTCATTTAGGGTGATTTAGTTGCTGTGTGGTGGGTGGTATCTCTTCAATCTCAGACAATCAAATGCATTTTTATGCTTGTTCTGATGTATTGTGTTATCAAGCGTGGCATAATTCTCTGCTGTCGACGGTAATTCGCTGTAGTGGCTCTTCTAAAGTGATGGGTGCTATGTTAGTGCAGAATGATGCATAGAGGGACAGGTTGGACTCTAACAAGTGACTAGTACTCATTCAAATGTCACAGAGATAGGAAATGCATGGTCCCTGCTTGAACTGGTCAAACGTGCTCAAACAAGATAAACACCAGCCCAGTTTCATGCAACACTGCAACAACAACAAGAAAACTATAAAGACTAAGGAATATTAGACTAAACCCTGTGCACTGATGAAGCACAAAGCCAAGTCACTGGCCATATTTTCAACACTAGATAAGACCATTTACAGAATATTGTTTAGGAAGAACTAGGATTAAACAGACTGAGTTCAAAAGCACAAGCTGTGTCTTAAACCACCTTCACCAATCATATGTATCCTACACGCATGACTGCTTCTACCTGTCTGCGGCCCCACTTATGACCTTGAAGTGGTCCATCTCTTGTGACCAAAACAAGTAAGTAATGACAAAGCCCCCTTCTGTCTAATAAAGTTTAAAAGAAAAGGTAGAGGGGTCTCCAACCCTGCTATTGGAGAGCTACCATCTTGCAGATTTCTCTGTTGGAAAAAAAAACAGCATATGCTGGTTAGGTATGCTGGTCCTTAGTTGGTCATCAGCTGGTTTAAGATAGTCCTGAGCTAGTTATATGCTGGTTATGAGCTGGTCCTGAGCAAGAGCTAGTTGCTTAGGACCAGCACATGACCAGCTTAAACCAGCTTAAATCAGCTCATGACCAACTACGGACCAGCATACCTAACCAGCATATGCTGTTTTTTGTTGTTATTTTTTTAAACAGGGTTTAGCTCCAACCTAAATCTAACATACCTGAACCAGTTAATCAAAGTATTCAGGGTTACTTGATGATTACAGGCTGGTGTCTTGGAGTAGGGTTGGAACTGAAGTACACAGGACGGTAGCTCTCCAGGAGCAGGGTCGGAGATCACTTACATGCACCCTTTTTATCAGTGAACTGGAAAAGGGCCTGCTGCTGTCCATTGACCCATGAGGTCAAGCCAGGATAAAGGTCAAGTGGACATACAAAACAGACCTGACTCCAGCCTCCACCACATCCCAGCCCCCTTTCCTTTGGCCAAACCCACCTGCTCAACAGATCCTCAGAGGGACTGAAACTTTAGGACATTTCTGCCATGATATCGGCTTATCTTTCACTTCAGAGGAAATTAATTCCTGCTGGTGTTGATAATTCTCTGTCACTGAAGCATCTGATAGTGACTCTAAGACAGAGACACTTCCTGTTCCGAGCTAACAACCAATCGCACTGACCTATTGGATTTACAATGTGATTGTCTAGGATATTGAGGCAGTGGAGAGGATGAGTTGAGGGATGGATGAGAGACACTGTGAAATCAGCACTGAGATGAGCTGAAAGCGTCTCTTCAACTCTCTATGATCTCACCGCTCTCTTAAAGCGATGGAAGCATAAAAGACTTCTGATGGCCAGCCATGAAAAAAGCCCTCTATGTTCAGATAACAGAAAAACATCTCTTATTAATTCCACTTCCATTCCACTAACATTTAAATATGAAATACATTTAAAATAGCACATAACCAGCCCATAGTTTCTTAAATATAGTGCACTGACAGGCTTAAGGCAAATCAAAAACTTATATTGATTTCTTCACATGCAATTTTGTATTTACTCATATTCCAATATAAAAGAGAACATAGTTTTTGTTTAACCAATCGATTATCAGATGAACCAGTGTTTCCAACTGAACATTTTGTATGTATTCCTAGTAAAACAAATCTAATTCAACCTGAAATGGGTGTGTCAGACAAGAAAGCCACACAAAATGTGTACTATTAAAGGAAAACGCCACCGTTTTTCCATATTCCAATATGTTCTTCCTTCAACTTAGACGAGTTGATACATACCTCTCCCGTCTCAGTGCGTGCACTTAATCGCTCTAGCGCGCGGCGCCACTATGCTAGCATTTAGCTTAGCACCATTCATTCCTTAGGATCCAAACAGGGATGAATTTAGAAGCCACCAAACACTTCAATGTTTTCCCTATTTAATGACGGTTACATGAGTAGTTACACGAGTAAGTATGGTGACACAAAATAAAACGTGGCGATTTTCTAAGCGGATAAAAAATGATAACTATAATGTATGGCGGAAGAGCACTTCGCAGCACTTCGACCTCGGTGCAGTAATACCATCACTCCTGAAAACACACTGGTTGTATTGACTGAGGGGGAGTTTTCAGGAGTGATGATATTACTGCGCAGGTCGAAGTGCTGCGAAGTGCTCTTTAAACATCCATATCACTAACCTGTGAACTTTCAGGATGACCAAAATCTAGCTCACATTGGCCCAGTAAATGTGGTTGATGAGTTTTGTTGGATCAGTGTGATAACCTTGTTAGTCAAGGGTGTCTGAACCTGATTTTGGAGGGCCACCTTCCTTCAGAGTTTAATACCAACCCCAATTAAAAAGCTAATTAAGGTCTTGAGGATTAATAGAACCTTCCAGGTATTTGTGTTGGAGCAGGTTTGCAGGAAGGTAGTCCACCAGGAACAGGATTGGACATTCCTGCTGTTGGTGTTTGTTGGGGCAGTATGAGAATGGCAGTACGTAACTTTCTAAACCAAACAGACAGCTTTAGAATGGTTGAAATGTTAAAATTTGTTGGGGCAGTATGATTCGTAAATTCATCCAAATTTTGCACAGATGGTCTGTGTCTAATTTAGCATTTTTGACAACTTCAGTATCTTCATTTGCGTGATAAGAAAAGCAGAACAAACATCATTAGTCTGAGAAGTATACACAATATGAATGAAGACTAATCCAGTCTCTAAGGGACTTCTAGTTCAGCCACATTCATCAAAGGGATGAGAAGAAATTGGTACAGAAGCAGTTTGGGGGGAGGTATATAAAAAAGTCCCGGCACTCCAAATCTGCGTGGCATTCATTAGGAGAGAAAACAGCCCAGTGTAATTAGGTTATTCTCACATTCAGTAACAGGCAGATTTACTCTTGAACTTTTCTGTTTAACAGCTGCTAAGCCGCCGCAGCCCTGGGGAAGAGACAGCGGCACCAGAGAGGATTTGGAGAGGATAGAAAGGAAAACACAAGAAAAAGAGAAGAAAGAAAGTGGGGAGAGGGAGAGTCATACCCCTGAATATTTGAATATGAAATTAATTTTTATTTTTTTTGTAATGGCTGGAAGGGAGAGCGGTTAAGGGGAAAATCTATGCAACTGAATCACGCACCAGCGTAGAACAACGACCCACCAAAGCAGACAATTACACCAGTCTTAATGTGTCTGGAATCTGTGTAAATGGTAACGGGGTATTAGTTTTGGACCCCCATTGTGAATATGGTTCCATGACCCCTGTGGTTAAAACTAGCATGACCACATATGCAAGTGGGGTCATAGACGAAAGGACCATCAAGTTGCCAGCCGGCAGAGAATGGGGGGATTAAGATGAAACAATCAAAGTGCAACTGCAAGAGGCAGATGGAGGATTTGGGGTTGATGCTGTCCCTGATAAACATGCAGTAGCCTAGCCCAATTAAAATCAAGATGGAAACCATCTTTACTGGTAATGAGGCTGAAGAATTGGCACAAAAAGCAATACAACATCAGAATCTTCAGGGACACATCTGAGATCAATGGGAGAATGGGTCTAAACTGGATTTTAAGATTTCCAAATAGCAACTAAAATATCTACCTATACCACTATCTTGTAAATTCCATAAAGCAAAAATCTGTTTTGTACACACAAGGTCAAGGTATTTGACAGAATTCAAGGCACAAATAAATGCACCGCTGTCTGTTTTTCTGCATGTGAATATCAAGTCAGAATAACTATTATCAATCTGCAGCTGGGACACCATCATCTCCTCCTGGTGCAGCTCTGAGCTCAAGTGGCCAATAGGACGAACACATACATCATTACAGACAGTCTATGAACCTCTATGGCCCCTACATGGATTTGAATACTTTAATTTTGTTCTTAGTATGTGCCAAATTGTCATAAGCGTGAGGTGGGCTTATACAGTACATAAGTCTCTCTATAAGCTTGTGCTGCATATATACTAGCCAAGTGTCTTGCCTGTTAAAATTCTGTAATTTCCCCTCAGATATGCACAAATTGATTGTTTCTGAAACTAAACAAACACTGATTACTGTACATAGAGAAAATAACGGTAAGAGTTACCCTAACCGTATACTTAGCATTAGAATATGAAATCTGTAAGCTTTTTATAACTTATAAACATTTATTTTTATAGGGACACTTTTTTTTTTACCATCTGCACCTGCAACTGTGCACTTATAGTGAGAAACAGTGTCACTCTGGCAAACAGGGGAGAACAAAACACTGTAATTTCATTACCTTAAACGCCCTCTTTTGCTTTTAAAAGGACCAAAAAACAAACAAACAGAGAGAGTGAGAAAAGTAGATGAGGCAAAGAAGTATTGTGCTTGTTTCTATAGTGCTTAGTGCACCACCCAAAGTCAGAGCCAAAATTGTACTGTTATTATCCAGTCTAAGTTGGCTGAAATAGTGGACAATTAGACGACACCCATTCCCCCTTTTCCAGCCTTCCCACTCAAATCCTGTGTTGTTCTGAGATCATGTATCAGTCCTCGTCAGAGTAACGCAACGTTTTTTGTATTCTGAGCCTTGCATGAAACAATATATCTTCACTTTCAGATATAAAAGCATGACCTCCAGAGCTACTTTGATGCATTCTCCTGTTTCCTGATCCCCATTACAATCCACTACATAACCACAGGGTGACAACAGAGCCCTGCCTGCCCGCTCATCCAACTGTGCATCATCAGCACTAGTGTTACAGCTGAGCCAAAATGAGCTGAGCCCAGTCGGCACACAGACTCACACATACACACTCTGTGCAGTGATATCATAGCGGAGGCTGGTGGAATGACACAGTTGTTGGGGTTGCACAATTGCACCGGGCCAAACACAGAGCCCTGAGGGGCACCCTTCCCTGCAAGCAGATGCCCTGGACAGAATCACAGGAGTCAACATGTATGCTTACATACACCACACACACTGCAAATGTGACATGTATCTTCCTCCACTTCTCATGCAGGAACTCCTGAAGGCACATTTAGAGATGATGTAATCCAGATCCACACCTTTTCTCACGCACCACACAGCGTATACATGCACATACTCTGTAGCTGCTCACTCACACACAAGCATTCAGGGGCTGGCCCCCCTCTCACCTGCACCTGCATGAAGGAGCCCCTGTAGAAGCAGCAGGCAGCGGCTGACAGGGCACTCCACAGGCTGCATCTCTCCGTCATGGCTCCTGTCCTCCTCTCTTCGGCTCTTCCACCCCTGGAGTCCACTAGAAGCACCGGGTCATGCCCCTATCCCCTTGTGTTCACCCGTGCACAAGCCACTGCCGCAACTGATCAGTGCTATCGCTGTTCCACCGGAGCCAGTGTCATCCCAGATCTGCACCGGCTTCCTCTCTCTCCCTCTCAATGTCTCGTTCTCTCTCTCTCCCTCTCTGACTTTCAATATATCTCTCCTGCTCAGTTCCACTGCCTCTCACTCTCACTCTAGCGCTTGCTATGCTTCACAGCGCTGGCAGGGATTACCTCATCGCTCTTGGATGAAAGCAGTGGGTGGGGGGAGGGATGGAGGGGGAGAGGGAGGGATGTAGAAAGAGAGAGATGCTTGCAGGCACCGAGACCCCACCCACCCCCTCCTCCAGGGCTCCAAACAATGCTGGGGGGAGAGAGACAGAGAGCGAGAGGTATGTGGCGCACGCATTCAGCACCTACTCAAAGGAATTTTGCCTTTTATTCCAGTTTGAAAGACCGCAAAAGAAAGTACGAGGGGGGCAGTCAGGGAAAAAGAGTCTATAGACACTCACCCACACACTCCCACACCCATCGACTCACACAAGCAGAGAAAACAGTTAAATCCAGGCACACATGACTGCTGGTATTTATTTATTTTTTTAACAGGAGTGGATGTTGTAAGTCTGGGCATGCAGGAGCTATTTAAGAGTGAGTTGTGATTGGAAATAAAATTATGTTTTCTAGGAACGTAGAAAAAACCTGCTAATGAGCCTCAGTCCTTGAATATTCCCTATCGGATACAACCCACGCACACACACATACTTACTCCAGATAAAATGAGGCTGACTCTGGCACAGCAGTCTAGGGTGGGGTGTTTGCTCCCTGAGGACTATTGTGACATCAAAATGGACGCCTTCCTATGGTAACCAACTCAAAGCTTTGACAGCATCATCTTTAAAAGGAACAGTCCACCCCAAAAATTCTGTCATTTACTCACCCTCAAACCGTTTCAAACAGGAACAGACCGAAATTCTAATTGTTATTCACAGAAAATTGTGCCATCTGCCACAGATCTAAAATTTAGCTCTCATTTGCGCTTCTGCATATTCAAACTTGATGCATCAAGACACATCATGGCAGGTTGCATGTCTCATAACTACACTTTTCATACCAAGATTTGAGCGCTAAAGTGTATCAAACTGCTAAAGTGTCAGTCTGTTATAGAAAATCGTATGGCTTCAAAAGACGTGAAACACAGTACACAAGTCAAATGGACTACAATTATGGAGTTTTTTTTAATAATTGGAGTTCCACAGCATTAGTCCATTCATTTTCTACATGGAAAAGAGCAGTCAGGACATTCTTTAAAACTTATCCTTTTGTTTTCCATGGAAGGAAGTAAGTCACAAAAAGTTGGGAATTATGTAAGGGTGAGTAAATTTGTTCCAACCTGTTCCAAAACATGCCTGGAAGTTTCTAGTGATACTGAAGACCTTTATTAGCTGGTTTAGATGTGTTTAATGACTTAAACTCCACGGGATAGTGGGGGATGGACACTCCTGCTTTAAATCCACCATATAAAATCAGACAGCTGGTAAGACATCTGCATTGCTATAAGGATCACATCAGCAATTTGCGCCTATGTATATGCATATTTGGTTCTCTAAAAAGCTTAGCTACTGAGCAATGAAGCTGACAGCATCACCAGGGGAAGCCACACAATGAAAATACAAAAGATATAATTAGACGAGACCCATTCTGCAAAGAAATCTCACTGATGCTATTGTGCATTTGAAGATAATCCGGTAAGAACATGTTCATTTCATGTTGAACGCTCATCAGCCTGAGACAATGGGAGGATGAATGTCAAGTTGAAGCTCTTAAAGAATGGAAGATAGCATGTGGTGTAATCCGGAGAGTGGGTTAATGTCATGTGTTATGGTGTGTGTATTTGCCTCATGAGGGCATGGAATGAGAAAAAGATTTCATGTTATTACCGCACATATGAGACTCACATGACATGCACATGGAGACAAACATAGGGCGACCACAGACAGATATTTGTGAGAGATGAAATTACTGCTTAAACTGACTTTTTGTTGGTTGGTTTTCCTGTGGCTTTGTGGTACTATCAAAGCATTGCTGTATTTATTTGAATGCCCTGACCAGACCAACACAGCAATAATGGTTCAACCAGTGATGTGAGAATGGGGCGGGAATATCTGTTTGTTTGACGGATGTGTTTGAAAACAGACATTATGTGACTTTGGCTTTGCTAGTGCTAGTGTTTAAGATGCAGCGCCTTGTTTGCAAGCAGAAGAATGCACACGCATACATTATGGAACTCTCGTGAACGGTGGCAGAGACTGAAACGGAAGAGAAGAAACTGTTGAACAAAGTTACTATTTTTGTTTTCTTTGCGCACAAAAGCATTCTCTCAGCTTCATAAAATTAAGGTTGAACCACTGATGTCACATGGACTATTTTAACGATGTCCTTACTGCCTTTCTGGGTCTTGAATGTGATAGTTCCCTGCTGTGTATGCAGGGTCAGAAAGATCATGGATTTCAACAAAAATATCTTAATTTGTGTTCCGAAGTTGAATGAAGGTCATTTTTGGGTGAAGTATCCCATTAATCTCATGGCTAGGAGATAAACAACTGAGTCATTAAAGAGATCTTGATTTCCTACTTCTCTGCCCTAGTTCTGTACTTTCTGTGTTCCCTCTCTATTTCTTGTTTTCGGTCTCATGCTGTTGTGTGTATCTATGCTGATCGAGGCTTTTCCTTCACAACTCCTCCTCAATCTTTCATTCAATCTCTCTCTCAGTTAAATATTAATTACACAGTGAGTGTCCTGCAGGCAGGGTGCAGCGGTACAATGGAGAGGAGCTATTCTGTGAGCAAACTGATAATGAGGAGGTGGAGGGGGGTTTGTCTCTACCTCCATCTGCCTACAGGGCCCGAATACCCTTACCTCCCCCTTCCCATTAACATTAATGAGCTTGGCCCCATTGGAATTCTGGGTATTGTAGTTGGCGTGTGGTATGGCTCTTGCCCAAGTCGTTACTGTTTTCGCTGATCAAGCAGTTCGGTCATTTGGTTTGATCTGTAGCAGTAATAGAAGACCATGAGAAGCATGTTAGTGTGTGAGGCCTAGTCAGTTTACAGGGCTAATCAATGCAGAGCTGTGTAGTGATTTGATTTAAACAGAATAACTGGCTGTTCTGTATGTATGTCCATGCTGAGAACAGGAGGGAGGGGGAAAATAGGGGTATCACAACCCCCATCTTTCACCAGCTGGGTCTACATCAATTCATAGCCTGACTGTTCTTCTCTCTACATATTTGTCTTCCTATGCATCACTATTACTATTGGAATTTTTAAAACCCCTAACTATGAGAGCTTGAATCATGTGGCTTGTTTTGGAGAACTGCATTGCTACACTTCTGAAATTAGATTTTTGCCTGGTGCACAATAAAAACATGCGAAACTACCCACAGAATTACACTGAATGAAATACTGCTATATACCATGTAAACACTGTGGTACAAATAGTACTGCTCGGGCAGATCATCTTTGGTATCTTTCAGTTGAATTTTCAGTAATACAATTACAGAAAGGAAACTGCTAATTGGTGTTAGCTGCTAGCAGAAAGGTTAGGAGTTCAATCCTAAGGTGCTGGGAAGGGTGTGAGATCTAGGAACAGCCGAGATAATGAGATGACAGCCCAGCAGAAAATAAACATCAGTATCAACGGCTGAATGGAAGAACGCAATTACAAACACCTAAAGAGATCGCACATGCCTGGGCCTCTGGGAACATTCTGTTCTGGTGTGGAGACCAGTCGTTCATCTCTGTTTCCAGTTGAAAGAGCTGTTTTTTGCCATTACAGTGAACATTCAGGGCAGAGACTCATTTTTAACTCAGACACCATTAAAGTTTCATATTGTGGCAGAGAAGAAAGGGAAGGATGGCATCCAAGAAGTGGAGGGAAAGGAGGCTGTGCATCCAGTCAAACTACTGCAATAATCTACAGCAACTAGTCAAATTAGACACATGCCAACATGTATACGCTGTTTGACATGCCTCAAAAACTTCAAAAACCATAAATGAAGCTACAAAAGGTTAAAAAAAGAAGGGAGGAGGGCGGGCAGGGGTTAGTACAATAAACAATTATGGTACTGTTGTGTTGCCACTTGATATCAAATGTAAAATCTATATAGGAATCGAAAACCGGTTCTACGTACAGTAGTTTGATTCTCATGAAAACAAACAGACTTTTTAGTGATTCAGAAACATACAGAACAGTGAGGCCAGTGTAGTCTGAACCAGAATCTTACCTTCCAATATGGAATAGTTTCATAATGACACTTCAAATCGAAGACCAACTGATCAACAGGATTCATACTGAAAATGGTAAGTAAGCACTGTTGTTGATAGTTTGTATATCCACAGTCCTACTATCGGTTTTCCATTTTGAATGATGAACACTGACTACTGCTGGTATAGACAGTTATTTCCTCTCAAGCAGGCACATATTGAATGTGCTGGTCGGCCGTTGACTATACACTCTAGAAATGGTTCTTTAAAGGTTCTTTACACTTAGTAACAGTTCTGTTTAGAACTGTATCATCCTGGAGAACTCTTTATGTTAGAGTTTAGGCTTCTTTATTCCCACCTTTTTGTTTTTCAAATCTGTAACCACCAAAGTCATTTCATTAACTTACTGGAGCTCAACCATCCAACACAGACTGCCAATTCACTCCCAACATAAACTGCCTATAAATTTTAACTTTCATATTATAACTGTTACACAAGTCATGTATTTTTCTCTTTTTAGTTTTTTAACATAACATGTAAGTTTGAGCAGCTCTGTCAGCTGAGTATACTTCTCTCCTCTTCTTCACTAAGTAGGCCTAACAGACAGGCTATTGGATTTATGATTTATATTGTTAGAGTTTTCAATTATTACTTGGGTTTATGCATAAACATGCCCAGTCACAAAACCATTACAGCTATGCCATGACATTTTAGCACTTTTAACATTGTGAAGGGTTCACTACTGTCTCACTACTTTTGGCCTTCATAAACATCTGCTTTTACTTAAAGTGATGAGACACACTGCCTTTGCAGTGTGCACTGCACAAGCACAAGTTTTTGGCCCAGGTACAGGCCTCATCTTAACAAACTGACAACTTTTTCTTTACTTTTCTGTGAACCAAAAACATACTGTACGACCGGTGCTGTCCGAACCTAGATGAATCCAAAATGGAGTGGTTTCTGAATTAATCACAACTTTTGTCATGACATGAAATAAAGAAGTTTTACTATGTTAAATGAGTGGCATTTAATACAAATAAATGCATGAATGACAATATTCATCATTCATGAAGATTCACTCGACGAGTCTGTGCTCAGTACTTCACGGGTTGCGTACGCTAAACCCAATTCTCACGAAGTACTTGACGTGTTTGCTGCTCCGTTGTGCCGCGGAGCAGCATCCGGTTTTACCGGCACGGGCTGGCACCCGGTTTACTCGTGCACACCCTGGGGAGAGGCGCCAGCACACGCTTAGACTGTGTGTAAGGCTGGCGCTGAGGACCCCCAGGCAAACACGTGAACCCGGCACCCCCTCAGAATATAAAGAATGGAGGGGGGAGGGCCATTTTGTTTTCATATGGGGGCATACTTTTATGATCCGCACCAAAACAATAACAACCCGTATAATAACTAAATAAACCAAACAAATCAACACAACCTAGGACAATTGAGATAAATTAGCTACACAAAAACCCATTATGCCTACTTGATCATGAGTCACAAAAGCTTTTCAATTCCACCAACAGCACAATAATAATAAAAACAGTACATACCGCATAAATAAAAATGTATAATATGTAGCCTATTAAGTGAAAACTGATTTCACTTAAATCTGATGAAGCCTATTAAAGTCTGAGTGAAATTTCCTGAGAACTTTATCTTTTCAATCATGTCTTGCTTGTGAGATTCTTCTCAAAATGAACTGAATGAGCTTGGCCTTACGTGTTTTGCTTTTTAAATTTTTATTTTCAGGAATCACGTATGACATAGGCCTATGTATATCTATACATCATGCTACAAACTAGGGTTCATGAAGAAACTGCATAATATGTGTTGTGTGAATAATATGTAATCAATCAAAATGTAACTGTAGTCTGATTACGAAGTATTTTAAAATGTAATATAATCTAATTACAACTACTTACTTTTTGGAATCTGATTACGTAATCCAGATTACATGTAATCAGTACCACCCGGGACTGCATACAGTAATATGTTACAATATGCTTGCAGAGGTCAACATTTTTCCAAGTGTTTCTTCCTCAGAAGTAATAAAAGAACTATTAAATGTAACAATTAAGATGAATCAAGAATCCCCATCAGTTACCATCCTTAAGAAGAATAAATAAATAAATAAATAAATACATAAAGAACCATTCGGGCCACATATCTGTCATTGTGTGTGAATGTGTTGACAAAGAGGAAGTTTCACTATCTATGTGCACATATTTTATCCAGTGTGTGTAAGTGAGAATGTGTGTTTTGAAGGCATGAGGGTCATGTGGGTCTGGCCACACCTAACCTTCCCTTACAGAGCTTCAGGAATTAAAGACCAGTTTGTAGCTCCATCTAGAGGCAGCAGAGTTCAATACACAGCAATTAAATGCAGAATCTAATATCTTAATGACTGCAAATAAGGGCAGGAAGAGGAAGGACATTCATTTGCACCAAATCAGCACATACCAAAAGAACTCATTAGATTAATTTCTTATTACATCTCCAAATGGTGCTTTTAGTTAATGAAAACAGGAATTGTGCCTAATTAAGCATGAAATAACCATATTCAGCAAGTTGTCGTGGATTGAGCCTGAAATATAGCCTAAATCAAAGAACAGACAAATTGTCTGTAACACACAGATGTATTAACAGAATTCCTTCCAGCTTCTCCTTACTAATGATGAGAGATAGAGATTGTTTAAATGACTTCTTGTTATAACAGAAAGAAAAAAAGGCCTTACTTCCACATATTCTCCTTGGTTTTCTGTGGTGTCTAGCTGTCTGTGGAAAGAAAAAAAAAAACACTGAAAAACATTGTTTAATAGCACAAAATGTTCATATTTTACATACATTGATAAGAAATAAAATTAGCAGTTGTAACAGTGAATTATACAGCTTAGTGCCCTCGTGCAAAAATATTAACCAATCAGAATCAAGTATTCCAGCAATATGCATTTGAAAAATGTTGAAAGCCACCTCAGCGTTAAACAGCATCAGTGAGATATGTAGTGAGATGGATTTCATCATAAGTTATTCTAATTGCATTTTTTTACGCCACAGAATGTGATATAAAAGTCACAGAGGAACTTGACTTTTTTTAACATCCAAAGGAAGTGAAAAGCGTGTTCACGTTCCTCTTACACATCAATGACACCACATCAATTACAGGATGAAATGGGGTTCAACCAAAAAACTGGAAGTGCAGACTCAGAGACAGAGCATTTGAACACAGTAATATAAATAACATTATTATTACAGAACTTTATTAAAATGACATATGAAAGAATTGGCTTCTTTTAAAACCAGTAAGTCTTCCTTGTTTGATTTTACAAATCAGTAATATATTCAATTTTTTAATAATAATTGAAAAAAATACATGAGGGAATTTATATTCTTTTTTTAATTTTATTTTAAAAAATGGAGTATATTACTGATTTGTACATTACATAAAATACATATTTACACCAGATGTTTTCTTTTCAATTTAGACAGTATTTCATATTTCTAACAAAATTTCTCCTCTGATTGTGACAACTTAACCCAACTTTTATAAGCAACAGTTATTCAAAAGCTTTCTTAATGTTTTAAAAATAAACCCTGAGAAATACCAATAACAGAAAGAGTTTTGGGTGAAGAGGGTTTCAAATCTCAATGTATTGCCCAGTGGCAAAAATTATTCAAATTCATGCACTCTCAGAAAAAAAAAGGTACAAAAGTTGTCACTGGCGCAGTATCTCTTCAAAAGGTACACTTTTGTACTTTATTTATCCCTAAAGGGTGTGCATGTTAGTATCTCCAATGTACATAATAGTACCGTTTGAAAGAGTGACTTAAGTGACAAAGTGACAACTTTTGTTCTTTTTTTCTGTGAGTGTGTAAGAGAAACAAACTTGCTTTAAGCGTGGGAAGAGTTTTTAATAAGGCTGTTTGATAAATGAGCAACAACAAATTCACTGTCAGATCAAGCCAAGAAACAGCTTTCAGCATGGGAAATGTTTCAGTGAAGCGGAAGTGTGTGGAAACCACTGCCAAACACACTGAAAAGACATTGTATGAATGCCCTCGACACTTCAGTCTGAGTCATTCAAAGTGAAACAGAGTGTGTTGAACAGAAGTTTCTGTTTCTGTTCTGAAACACAGGAATGAAAGCAGTATAGATATACAAACAGGAAACGAAGCAAAGGTCCCTCACAAGCTCAACAAATCTGCTGTTATTTCCTGCAGGTCACTGGAGTGTGTAGAATTATTATGAAAATAACATGCAAATGAACATACCAAGTCAGAATATCTCCCAAGATGTGATTCATACCCACTAAAAATGCTCCCTGAACAGGAATCTCTCCAAAAAAAAAAAACATAACTTTTTAAAACTGCTTTTAGAAAGAGATTTTTTCAGTGGGCCTTCAGGTGCACCAAATCAGTTTTGAGGCCTTGAATTTTTACTGACATCTTGTGGTGTGGAAGCAGAGTCACACAATAGCAAAAAAAAAGCCGTTGAAGAAAACCCCTATATACAGGCCATGATCAATTTATTCTGCAAGTGAAAGTGGCAAAATAAATAAATAAAATAAAAATAATATAATATTAACTATTATTATTGTTATTATTATTATTAAAACACAGAAAGGTGAAGCTGAGGTAGTGTCCTCTTAAAGACACTGAATACAAAAGCAGGAAGACTCTTAACACACAGTTTCCTGGAGACATTTCTCACATCCTCCAGCTGTGCTGGCTGACCTCATATCATTATCCTCTTCAGCCGTATTTACAAATGACCGGGAAAAGAGCTCGCTTGCAAACAACAAACCAGGTGTTGTTTATAATGAGCTCTGACTGAGAACTAATTATAAGGGGACAATGCTTATGTGGCATATGCAGTTTGCCTGTATTAAAACACTGTTCAAGTTCACTGTTTACATGACACCATAATAGCACCATTTTTAAAAAAAATTTTTTGCAATGCCATGTTTTAAAGTATTATGAGATTCAGTTCTTTTTGTAAAGGCTACACTGACTTCAAAGTATACAGTGTGTATACCATTAATATTAATAAAAAGGCCATTAATATTTCATTTTGTAAGTTCACTATTTACTAAATTTTATATTACAAATAAAAACAAAACTAAACAAAACTAAATTTATAAATAAAACAAGCAATTTAGCCCCCACTGTCATCAAAATAAAATAACATAAAATTAAATAAAAAAATAAATAAATTACAAAAGTTAGAACTTTTGGGTAGAACTAAATAGTGAATAACTATAGTGAAGTTTTTGACATCTACTCTGCTATACAAACAACATACTGACAATGATAAACTCACCTTAGATCCTTATGCAACTTCATATTCAAACAACACTTCCAAATGACTAGACAACAACAAAAATGATTTTCGTAAAAAAAAAAAAGGGCCGATTAAGTGTTTCCTAAAGTTCTTCATTCAAGTTTCCCAGTCTACATCTTATGGTCTGCCAAGTCCCTTTGGGAAGCAGAGAGGAATGAACAGCAGCTTTCCCTTGAATGCCTCTATTCACCCTGTTGCTCTCTGCTGCCCACTAATGTGACTAATGTGAATTTATGAGGGTCACTGCTGAAACACTGTTTGACCTCATTGATCAAACATTCACAGGTTTGTGACCTCATTACCAGACATTTACAAGCCAGCAAGCGAAATGGTAAACATGCCTGAACCGATCAGAGGAACAAGCCTGATGTAAAAAGAGACTATCCAACACCATCATTGCCCAAAATCTTTCACATTTCTCATCCCAAACATATGTTTATAAATTCACTTAAATATATTTTAGTATTTTTTTATTACCATGCTGGAGATAAACTGTATTGGAATGCATGTCTAAACGCATGGAGCAGGTCTTTATCTTGTTGCCTCTATCTCATGAGAACATCTCAAGCGTGGCATCAAATCCAGGTGTACATGTACAATGCACCAGAGCCGGTGTCACAAAGGAGCAGAGATCATATTTTACTGTATCACAAAACCACACCGTCACGGTATGTGGTCAGACATGAGGATTAGTCTGATCTGACATAATAGAGCAGCTACCTGATTTATCTGTAAAGAGTTTCTGTATTGCCCTAATCAATGTTTTAGTTTGCTTCATTATTAATATACAGATACAGTCCAACAGCAATGGGGCTTTTCACGGTTTGTATCACTCCGTTTGCATATTTGGGATATTTTTCTGTTACATTGGTGTGCCAGTAGGTGGCGATAAATTATTGTCTTTACGAGCAAGTCAATACGTAATTTATTAAACCGACTTGTTTGTAAACTCGGAATGATTCAGGAATGAATCACACTTGCTGTTGCCACGAGACGCGCAAAGATTAATTTCCCTTTGGATTCGCATGTGACTGTTTTTGTTATTACAGCAAAAACACACAGAGTAACCGGCAAATTTGTGTCTAAAACGTAAGTTAGGCCTACTCAATATTAACGTCTTGTTTATTCAATTATTGTGCTCTTGTCAGTAATCGAAAGGTTTGGGAATGCAACTGTATTAATTATTCAAATACAGATATCCTCAAGTATGTGTATTTGATATCAAAATATTCTCAACTGGGATTATTTAAATATTCTGGTGGTGCGTGAAAGTAGCAACTGAGTCATTCATTCAGTCGATTTGTTCAAAAACTCCTAATGATTCAGGAAGGAACACTAGTGTATGTTGCTTGCTGGTTCATTCAGCTTTGGGTTCGTTTGAAACGAATGGCAGTGCAAAAATACAGAAGCTAACTGCAGTATTGTGTCTAAAATGTAAATTGTTCAATATTAATTTCTTGTTTATTGAACTGTTGTGTAAAAACCACATTGCTAATAGTGCTGTTTGTCAGAAAAATAGCATTCATCATGTGAGATTGCTGTCCTCTGAAACATATCGTCACAAATCCATTTCCTTATAAAACTTGTTTTTAATTATGACACATATTCAATAAATACATAATATTATTTAATTAAAATGAAATTTGAATGGCATTTCGTCTTTAATGTTAAGTGTACTGTACTCAGCTATTTACTCATGAAAATTAATCATGGTTTTATTATAGTAAATGTGTAGTATGTTTTTTGGCGTATTTACTACTATTTATATAACTGTTTGTAAGTTTTACTACAAATACCATGGTTAAACTATGGTTAGTGTTGTAAAACCATGGTTAATTTGTGGTTGCCATGCTTTTTTGTTTGTTTTATTTGTGGTAAAACCATGGCTAATTTTCCAAGGGTGGGTATAAACAAACAATGAAGATCAGATTCAATAATCAAGGAACTGATTCTTACCTGTTAGGCTCCTTCTCTTCCTGACTGTCTTTTTTACAGTCTGATCCTATTTTAGCATCTTCCTCTGCTGTTTGCTTCTGCTTCACCTGACTGCCGAGTTTCAGAGGTAACTGAATCAAGTTTCTGTCCACCTGGAGCTCCTCAGCTTCCTTCATGGAGGTGTCTCCTTCTTTATGTCTCTTCTTGGGCAGCACTGGCTGGACCTCTGGCTCTTTGCTCTGACTTAGATCTGGTGAAGTTTCTAGAAATGCATTTGGTGGCTCAACATGTAGCTTGGAGTCAACCTCTGGCTCCTTATGTTCATCTTCCAGCTTTGTTGAGTGTCCATCCATAGTTGGTGGAAGTGGAAGGTCACGACTCTGAATGTGATTATCTCTGGTTGGCTTGTCCTCCAAAATGGGGCTCTCCAGGACCTCCAGGCCCTTCCCGGAGAGTACGCTGAGAAGGGGGGAATCAACGACATGGTCCTGTGGAGGTCTCATGCTTTGACTCTGACTGAGGTTTGCCTTGTCCTTGGACTTGCTCTTCTTCAAGCTTTTGTCCTTCTTCGGGTGACGCGGCATGGTGCCCATGTGCGTGTACATTTCACTGGAGCTGGCGTAACTTGGGCTCCGTGGATGCATGCCCATATCGTCGGTGGACAACTCTTTGACATCGTCCTTCTGTGTGTCTGATTTTCGCCGGAGGTTGGTGAGACTACCAAACCACTTGAAGCCTGAGAAAGGAGAAAACATGTTATGTGTGCTGTAACTCTCCACAGTTTTCAGTCTAAACCTCTCGCTGTTAAAAAAAAAAATAGCTGTTCGTTTTGGTCTGACTGTGCACCCCAGGGTACCCATCATACCAAGAGTTCCTTCAATGTGAGAAAGAAACATGTAGCCTCTTAAGTAAACATGAGTCCTGACCTTGTCTGTGGGAAAAATTAATTGGTTCCTTTAGTTCCTAAAACAACCATGTAAACATTTCAGCTTCTCATAAATGAAGCCAGAGTATGTTTCTTTCTGTTGAAAATCAGGTCAAGATTGCAGAGCAGAGATAATGATGAATGGGGGAGGAAATGAAGATACTGTGCAAACAGGAAGACGATTCTTAAAATAGAGCTTTATCATAATTTGTAATGTTTCTAGCATGATCTTCGATGTCAGGGCCTGAATTTTCTCTTTGTCACTGTTGGAATGTCTGTTCATTTATCTTAATTATAGCTCTTGGGGGACTGTCGAATTTTAGCCCCATTCTGGTTTTGTTTCCTGTCAAGAGGTCTTGTGTTATGATCCAGGCTGAGTATATTCTAATATCAGACAGAGTGAAATTAATAACACATGGGACTGTTAAATATTATGAAGTTCATAATGTATTGCTGTATTCAGGGCTGTTACTAGTGGGGTGAAAGTGGTGATGATTATAGGGGCCCACAGCTGAGGAGGGCCCCCGGCAATTTCAACCGACTGGCTGAGGCCAGCCTACAAAAGAAGCTCAGGACAGTTGACGGGCCACTGCTGCGCGTCGTTATGAAAGCTTATCAATTGCATGTGTTTTAAAGCCTTGCTAATTTAAACATTCAAAAGAGTTTAAAGCATTCAAGCACAAGATGTGAAAGAACTCAACTGAGTATTCGCGTGCTGTGTTCGGTGTGCACACAGAGAGCCGTGTCTCACAAACGAACAAACACACCTCGTCAGTTTAAACATACAAACACAAAAGGATGTGAAAAGCTTAATTCAGCACCCATACGCTGTGTTCTGTGTGCACAGAGCACACATAGAGAGCCACGTCTCACCACCCCTAAATAGCGATTTTTTTGCCTTTTTGAATTTTTTGTTTGTTTTGCTTCTTCATGCTCTTGAAACGACAAATACATACAAAATTATGTCGAAATACCCATCTTGGTAAGTGTTCTCGAAAAAACTTGTACAGTAATTTGTACAGTAAAGACTATGCATGCTATTTTACATTTGATTATTTGGTTTCTGTACCTGGACACCTACAAACTTGAAAAAAGTTGTTTAATTTGTATTTTTGTTTTATTTATTTATTTGTACTATTTACAGAATTTCAAACAGGGGCCATGGATATACATCTGGTGGCCCTGGCGTGTAAAGTGTAACTAATATTAAGGATGAAACATGGTTTGTAAGCTAAAATGGTTGCTTTTTGCATTCACAATAATCAAATAAAATGAATGATAATTAAAATACCAGATCTTATTTACACTTACATTTTGGATTATGAGATTACAGTAAATTGATAGTGTTTATTAAAGAACAAAATGTTAGTGTGAAATATAATAATAATAATAATAATAATAATAATAATAATAACACAAATTCTTAAAATTTCAGTGTTTTTATGGTCAATATTTAAATATTAATGAATAAATATTTAAACATTTACTTCAATGTTTATTAATTTTTACTAATTATTATGTATACATATTTTGACTATAGTCCAAAATAAAAAGTAGAATTCAACCGGAAATTTATATTCTCAGGAAAAGGATATTTTTGTGTTTTTTGTTTTGTCAATTTATCAAAGTAATTAATTAATGATCAAAATGTACGAATTGATCAAAATAAAAATGTATTATTTTCTACATTTGCTATATTTACTGTTTTGTTTTTCATAGTAATTTAATCATACTGGTAAATTTTTAAATGTTACTATTAAAATGTAAATGTTTAGTGGAGGTATTTATTAATTAAGACAAAAGGTACAATAAATATAATCTATGTAATAAATATAATAATACTTATAATATTATAATATAAATAAAACAGGGCCAGAGATTGGTGTGTGTATGTGTGTGTGTGTGTGTGTGTGTGTGTGTGTGTGTGCATATGATATGATTTTGCTTTTTCTGCCATTGTGTTTTTTTTTCATGACTGTGCTTTTACGTGCATTTGCTCAAATGTATTACACAATATTGTAATACAGCTCTCAGCTGCAGTTTATCCATATATCCCATATGCTTTGCCCTTATTTGACCTTATAATACTCAAACTCATGAGTTTGTTTTTTCTCTTGGTCGATGTTCAATTCAGCTCATATTGATCTAGTCTGAAGTACATTCATTTGCTTTGTGCAGCTGAATCCCCAAATGTCATTACGGTATTCCCATATCCCATCACTGTCCTCAGAACGGCTTTGGTTTTACCTCAAGGCATGTGGAGCAAAACAAGAAAAGCCTCTTAAAAACATATCTGCGTCTATGCACTGCTGCCTTCGAATACACTAACCTTCATAAGAGAGAAACGTTAGCCTTTAAGGCCATTATAAAAATCAATAATGTCAACAGCCCTGCTCCTTTATAACACCCTGAAAGCTTCGACAAGGACAATGAGGCATTATTTAAGGCATTTTGATCTTTAATAGTCTTGCTTAACCGACCAGAGACTTTAACCACAATATGAAACCTCATGGCAAAGTGATACTGGTCTGAATGATTGCACCACACTATGGCGGAAGCCCTCTGTCAAATATACTCACTCAGTTTGCGTTTAATCATGGTCTCTGACTCCTGTGTCCTCCTGTGTCTTTTCCGGGATGGGGAGCCACAGGTCCTCACTTCTGGCTCTTGTAGGTATGTTTGTATGTGTGTGTGTGTGTGTGCAGATATAAGTGTGCACTTCCGCTGCACAGGGCTGATGCTCTGTAAGCTGCAGCAGCAAAAGGACTTCCTGTGGTTGCTGGGCAGATACAGTGATCTGTACTTACAAGTAATGCCATATTTACTCAATAGCACTCGATGTTGACACGCAGGAGAGCTTCTTGGGTCACTCTGTCAAAGGTGACATGACTCCACTGTATCTCAAGACTGAATGATGTGATGTGCATAAATTTTTTTCTTTACTTTATATAATTTTTTATTTATATTATAATATATAACATTATAATATAAATAAAATAAACAGTTTGTAATTAAGTTATGAAACAATACATAATGTAAGTTACACATTTTGTCATAACATTATTTGTGACCCAGGACCACAAAACCAGTCATAAGGGTCAATTTTTTGAAATTGAGATTTATATATCACCGGAAAGCTGAATAAATAAGTTTTTCATTGATGTATGGTTTGTTAGGATGGGACAATATTTGGTCGAGATACAACTATTTGAAAATCTGGAATCTGAGGGTGCAAAAACATCAAAATATTGAGAAAATCGCCTTTAAAGTTGTCCAGATGAAGTCCTTAGCAATGCTTACTACTAATCAAAAATTAAGTTTTGATATATTTACAGTAGGAAATTTACAAAATATCTTCATGGAACATGATCTTTACTTAATATCCTTATGATTTTTGGCATAAAAGAAAAATCGATAATTTTGACCCATACAATGTATTTTTGGCTATTGCTACAAAAATAAACAGTCTGCAATTAAACTATGATACAATAAATAATAAGTTACACTTCTTCATTTTGTCATAGCATTATTGATTGATTGATTGATTGATTGATTTACTGATTTTATTTATTTATTTATTTTTTTTTTATTGGCCTTGAGTTTAATGTGCACCAGATTACTATCTAAATTAGGCACAAATAAACAGCTATGAAACAATACATAATGTAAGAGACATTTCTTCTTCATTATGTCATAACTTTATTTATTTATTTATTGGCCTTGAGTTGAGTTTAATGTGCACCAAATTATGAGCATAAATTAGGCAAAAATAAACAGTTTGTAATTAATTTATGAAACAATATATAATGTAAGTGACACTTCTTCATTTTGTCATAACTTTATTTATTTAATCATTTTATTAATTATTTTTTCATTTTATTTATTTATTGGCCTCAGTCTAATGTGCACCAGATTATAAGCAAAAATAAATGGTAATTAGGTTATGAAACAATACATAATGTAAGTGACATTTCTTCTTCATTATGTCATAACTTTGTGTATTTATTTATTTATTTATTTACTTATTTATTTATTGGCCCTGACTTGAGTTTAATGTGCACCAAATTATGGGCAAAATTAGGCAAAAATAAACAGTCTGTAATTAAATTACAAAACAATACATAATGTAAGTGATATTTCTTCTTCATTATGTCATAACTTTATTTAATTATGTACTTATTTACTTACTTACTTACTTTTTGGCCTTGAGTTTACCAAATTATGAGAAAAGTTAGGCAAAAATAAACCATCCTTAATTAAGATACGGAACAATACATAATGAAAGTGACATTTCTTCTTCATTATGTCGTAGCTTTATTTATATATTTATTTAAATCCCATATTTTCAATGGACTCCTGTATATTTCTAGAAAAATATTAAATACATATATAAAAATGTATTATATATATATAAAAACAATTTTCTCTGTGGAGTGAGCTGTAGCTATAAGATGCACATTAATGCATTCATACATGCCTAAGTATGATGCTGAAAGCCTGAAGTCTAATGAAGTCAAAACCTACAATGTTTGGAGGACTTATCTTCATCTTCACACATACAATAGCAAACCAGATATATTTGCAAATGTATTACATCTCACTTCCTTTCTTGCAATCTGCCTTAAGCTTACTTCCTGCATGAACGTCAGCTGTGTGTGAGGGTGTGTGTTTGTGATACTGAGAAAGAAAGTGAGAAGTTTAAAAGGGCGTTGCTAGTTTCTTTTGAGTCTGTAATTTATAATTTAATGTGTAAAAAGTTTAAAGACACAGACACAAATCAAATTCTTATGGATTGTACATTTCGTATTTATATTCTCATACCACAAGTGTTTTGAATTTTTAAACCAAGGACATAAAATGCTAAATGTTGCATCTGATATGAGTCACTAATGCTGCTCTTGATTTCAACACTTGTGGTTTTTCAGTACAAATGTGGTGAGTTAAATGCAAAAAGGACACATCAAATATCTCAGTGTTCAAATTTGCATGCTATCCATCACAAGTACAGTCAGAGTGTCTCAACTTATTGTTTTTGTAAAATGATATATCAGAGGTGCCTGGATATGAACGTTGTTATCGCTAATTAATATATGTATATAACGTGAAAAACGTACTCTAAATAAAAATTTCGAAATATTGCCTTGTAAACTAACTTAAGCTAAAGTACTAAAATTAGTCACTGAACTAAAACTAAAATAAACTTTAGAAACTATTTAAAATAATAAATAAAATAAAACAATTAAAATATAAAAATAAAAAATAATTAAAATAAAAAAAACAAATATGAAAATAAAAGATTTATATATATATATATATATATATATATATATAATTTTTTTTATTATAATTTTAAGTTGTATGTACGGAGGGTGTGAATATTTCAATACTGGCATACTGTTTTACTACACACTGTCTTCCATCTTTAGCATAGTTTATACTTTTAGTTTCTAGTGTGCAAACTATGCCTTTCACACTGTGACCTATCTGACCACTAGAGGGCAGCAGTGGTCCAAATACACGCCACCTACCACACTCCTACTGTACCAGCTTCATAGTTGCTAATTATCAAGCAACCATGAACTGAGCATATATTAGCAGCCTATTAGCCATGAGTTGGTTTAATGTGCACCAAATTATGAGCAAAATTAGGCAAAAATCAATCGGCTATAATTAAGTCATGGAACATTACTGTACATCTTGTAAGTGACAAGCCTGTTAATAACTTCACTACTGGAAGCTTTGAGAAATAAGTCTGTCAAATGGAGCACTGCTAAAGTTGCAGAGACAGAGCTATACGTGATCTGTCATGAAATAGCCCGATATTTTACAATATAAAATACTCCTAGACTTATAAAATGCTCACAGAGTGATTATTTTTATTTTTATTAGTGGGCAGCTGCTGTACAGTTGTGTTTGAACTGTATATTCAAACACAAATGTATCCATTGAGCAATTGAGGGTTTTTGAAATTCCAGCCACACTTCAGCTTTTAGAACTCTTTTTTTTGGAGCTTTAAGGCAGTAAGTGTGTTTTAAAGCAGAAGTGTCTAAATTTAGTTCCACTTACAGGTAAGTGATGCAGAAAAAGGGATAAAAGGGAAAATTGCGGTTACAAGAAGGCTAGAGTGACACGTAAAGTGCTGTTACAACAACAACAACAACAACATCTAGCTTTGACATAACCTGGCATATATTTATGGGTTAAATGTATAGGTCTGATTCAGAGGAGATGACAGAATGTAATGGAAAGTACTTCAGAGGTGAAGATGCACATGGCTATTTAAAGCTACACATTGTAGCTTTGATTCTTTATGTTTTAGCAGATATTCCCAGCTAACAAATTACATTCTCAGAACACTGAGTTAGGTGCATGATATTGGATTTTTGCCGATATCCGATATGTTGATATTTTTCAACTCATTTTGGACGATAGCTGATGCCGATACCGATATATTTCCTTTTGTTTGGAAACAACACCAAGTCTCTCCTGTGCAGAGATTATCAACAAATTACTTTTAAATTTGGTTAGTTTTTAACAAAAACTTACTTGTTAGAATTAAATAAACAATGAATTAGGCTAACAAAGTTCTTTTATAATGAGAGTACACTGCATTTTTTTTTTCCACACAAATGCAGTGGTAACTTTTAACATTTTCTCTGAGGATTTAAAATTTGCAGATGGTCTAAAGCAGAAGAGTTGCAAAAATTCTGAAAATCTTTTAGAGCTCCTTGCATTTAAGTTTCATAGTCTGTTTGAAAAACAAAAACAAACAACAAAAACATTACACATTAATAATAAATCTGTATATATAAAATTATTTAATTTACAAGTGTCATTTTGTGATTTTTCTTTTTTTTTTATTCATGTAAGTTATACATTCTGACCTTTGAATCAAAGCATGCTTGTGAATTTAAGACATTGATTACTGCTTAATTTAGTCAAAAATAATCTTAATGTTATTTGTGTGTTTACTTTCATTTTATTACAAGTATGCCAACAGCGCCCCCTAAGTAAATAAAAAACCTCACCGGACGGGCATTAGGACCTGAGGGAAGCTGCTGCACGTGCTAGTGACTGTTGACATTCTGGCACAAATAACTAGTCATTCTGTACATGCATTCTCAAATTAAATGCGGCGATCCAAAACAATGAATCTATTCACCATTCAGGCAAACGTTTGCTTCAAGAAATTCAAGAATGACCACACTGCTGACATGATCTTATTGCTAACACACCCCTGAGCACATGTGAATTATTCTTCTTGTCTGCAAGGCATATCAGCACAATTTTTCGTATTGGCCCGATGCCGATGTTTACATTTTAAGCCATTATCGGCCGATTCCGATATCCTTCCAATAATATTGTGCAACATTTTTGGCAAGGTTCTTATAAATTTATCGACAAATGTTCTTCCAATAACGTTATTAGAATATTTGTTCAGAGTTAGCTGGTCTTTAATAATGTGCTCAAGCACAAAGTCGTTCATGGAACGTTTTATGTTTTAAGGCTGGAATCCACTACACGACTTTTAAAATCTGAACAGATTTTTAAAACACTAGGCATCATACATTTACCAACTTTGTAAAGAGTGACAAAGGAAAACTGGGCATCATACACTACTCGACCGAGCATCATACCAGACTTTAAAGTTGTTCCAATCACAACAAACTCACATAGAAACGTGCGCCTTGTTGCCAGGAGGCGCATGACAAATGAAAACAATGTGTTCTAAAATCGGCTGAAAATATCAAACATGTTTGATATCCTCCGAGTGGATGGAATCAAAGTCTGAAGCTAAAAAATCAGAATCTGTGACCATCATACACTACACGATTTTCTGTGGAATCTGTCAGCTGTAAGTTGCAGACTGGCTCTGACTTTCCTCAACTAGCATCAACTTGTTCAGACTGTAAAATCGGGGGAAATCAGGGCAAAAATCGTGTAGTGTATTCCAGGCTTTAGTTGGACATTCATGTAAAGTTTTTTTTAAATGTTAAATGTTCTTTTTCAGAATGTTTAGAGAACATTCAAAAATAACATTCTCATAATGTTTACAAAATTCTAAAATGTTCCCTTATCAAATAACAATGAATGAATGAATAAATAAATAAATAAATGTATTAAAACGTCTAAAACACTGGAGGTTAAGAAATAAAATTTTAATAACTTAATAGGACTGATAGAAAAACATTATTACTATTAATATTAATAACCAGAATAATCTTTCTTTCAATAAGTAATATAGACAATCTGTGAGATAATGTTGGATGTAGGCTGCCTAACAGTGTTGTAAATGGCACATTACTCTAGAATGTGCATTTATACAGTTTTTTTTTTTTTTTTTGGCTTCAGGATTCTAATGTCACTTTGGACTTTGAGTGGTGATTCAACACAGAACCAAAATTGTTTATTGTATCATAATTCATCACATAAACACACTGTGTTTGGCACATACCCACTTTGTGGAACTTGTAAAGTACATCAGGCATTAAAGCCCTTTAAGGACTCAGGTTAAGTATGATATTCTTAAATCTAACACTCACTAGTGTGCACTATTGCTGTGTTTATAGATAATCCTTGCTCTTCCTTCCCAGGCCATTTGTATCCCACTCTTCCTCTCTCTGTCTCCCTCGCTATTCCTATCAACAGATAAAACAGAAGCTATGAAGATAAGGAAGAAAAACAAATATGATGAATCTAATTTGTAAAATTGTTCGCTCACTGATAAAGGGAACATCCGCTCCCCGAGGCTCAGCTCAGGATTGAATACACATATTACTGTATGACTCAGTCGAGGAAGCTTATAAGTCTGTGAGCCCAAGTCCAACGCTGTTATTCTTTTGTGTAACATCACTTTAGAGATGCTTTTCATTGGCTATCGGATCCGACAGGTTAAAGCTTTTGATGTTTCTGTTGCTGGAAATGTACTCACCCTCAGGCCATCCAAGATATAGATGAGTTTGTTTCTTCATCTGAACATATTTGGAGAAATGTGGCATTGCATCACTTGCTCACCAATGGATCCTCTGCAGTGAATGGGTGCCGTCAGAATGAGAGTCCAAACAGCTGATAAAAACATCACCATAATCCACAAGTAATGCACACCAAAACAAACAAACAAATCCATCATTAAAGAACTTCAAACACTTGTGTCTAGCTAAAATATGAGTCCATAATCCATAATATTGCCTTCTCAATGAGAAAGCTGTCTCATCTGAATCAGGAGAGAAATATGCACAGATCAAACACCGTTTACAAGCAAAACTGTTCTAATCAAATATGTCGGTGGATTTTGATGTGAGAGGACAAGAGGAGATGGACTTTATCGCTGGAGGAAGCGTTGTTATGGATTATGGACTCATATATTAGCCAGAAGCGAAGGTTTGAATTTAAAAATGTCTTAATGGTGGATTTGTTTCTTACAGACACACAGCTTTTGGCTTCACAAGACATTAATTGATGGACTGGAGTGGTGTGGATTACTTGTGAATTACTGTGATGTTTTTATCAGCTGTTTGGACTCTCATTTATCATTTTATCACCTGTGACGGCACCCATTCACTTCAGAGGATCCACTGGTGAGCAAGTTACGGAATACATTTCTCCAAATCTGCTCTGATGAAGAAACAAACTCATCCACATCTTGGCCTGAGGGTGAGTAGATTGTCATAAAATATTTATTTTTAGCTTAACTATTTTTTATTTATTTTGAACTACTGTTTCTAAAACCTGAGACAGGAACACTGAAGTGAGGAAATGAATAAATATCTGAGGAAAGCCAAGGGGAAGTGTTAAGAGCCCAGAAGGAGGGATCGGATTCACACTGCTAACCTTTTCTTTACTCATAATTCCTCTTTCTAGAGAGAAATCCACAAGGAAAAGAAAGATTATGCCTGAAAACGAAAGAGTTTTTTTCTTGCCTTATAGCTTGTATTATAGTCAGTAAAATTAATTCTGATCACCATTGTACATGAGAAATAAAGAGGGAAAGCCAGACGTGAGATGGATGACAGATGTTTTCATTGAGGCGGTGACTGGAGGGATGTGTTGAGATGTAATCTTTAAAATGAGAGCAACCCAGTGGTTTAACTGCTATAATCTCTCTGTGCGTGCCGTGTGTGTACTTGTGAACAGTGTTTTTTGTCCATCTCCTCCACACTACACCAGATTAACTCTGCTGGGGTGAGTCATGGATTAATGCAGGGTGGCAAACATCACACACACTTACACCAGTCAGACCATTTAGCTCCATCATCTTTCTCTGTCATCCTGCAGAGTCACAGATGCCAAACATGTCATTCTTGAAGTGAACAAAACCACACCGGTTGAGAATTATTCTATCTTTCTTTGTTTACATAATATGTTGAAAGCCAAAATATTATTGGCTTCTTCCATGTGATCTACTGTCCATAGACTTTTTTTGGTCCGGTTTCATACACAGGGCTTAGCCTAAACCAGGATTAGGCCATAGTTCAATTAAGACATTTAAGTAATTTTTATAAACACGCCTTGGAAAAAACATCACTGGTGTGCATCTTAAGACAAAACAAAGGCACTGACATGTTTTAAGATCAGTCAGTGCAAGTTTCTTTCAGTTGAAACAGCTCAGACTTACATTTTAGTCTAGGACTAGGCTTGTGAAACCGTGGGTTTAAGTTTTAACTGTGAGTTAAAACAGTTTAATCTAATTAAAACTATACTGCTGTTCAAAGCTTTTTAGTGTTTTTTAAAGAAGTTTCTTATGCTCATCAAGGCTGTATCTATTTGATCAAAAATACAGAAAGAATGTAAATTTGTGAAATATTATTGCAATTTAAAATAACATAAAATATACTTTAAAATAGAATTTATTCCTGTGAAGCAAAGCTGAATTTTCAGCATCATTACTCCAGTCTTCAGTATCACATGATCCTTCAGAAATCATTCTAATATGATGATTTATAATCAATGTTGGAAATATTTGTGCTGCTTAACAATCAAAATAAAAATTTTGTGTTACAATATACACTACTATTTAAAAGTTTGGCATCAGTAAATTTTATCTTTCTTTTTTTATTTAAAGAAATTAATACTTTTATTCAGCAAGGATGTGTTAAATGGATAAAAAGTGATAGTAAAGGCGTATATTTTTAGAAAAGATTTCTATTTTGAATAAATGCTGTTCTTTTTAACTTTTTATTAATCAAAGATTCAAACTAAAAAGTATCACAGATTTAAAAAAATATATTAAGCAGCACAACAGTTTCAAAACTGATAATAAATCATCATATTAGAATGATTTCTGAAGGATCATGTGACACTAAAGACTGGAGTAATGAGGCTGAAAATTCAGCGCTGCATCACAGAAATAAATTATATTTTAAAGTATATTAAAATAGGAAACCAATATTAGAAATTGCAATAAGATTTAACAATGTTACTGTTTTTTTCTGTATTTTTTGATCAAATAGATACAGCCTTGATGAGCATAAGAGACTCCATTAAAAAAAAAACATTTAAAATGACAAAATATTTGTATTATAAAATATAATTAATACTTTTATTAAGAATGGATACATTCAGTTGATCAAAAATGACAGTAAACAGTTTTACATCGTTACTAAAAAAATTCTATTTCTGTCCTTTTGGACTTTTATTCAACAAAGTATCCAGAAAAATAGTACTTCGATTTCCACAAAATATTAAGCAGCAAAACGGTTTTCAACATTTATAAGATTTTTTTATTCTTTCGGTTGAGTACTCAAAGATCATGTATTGTCTCCTTAATTCTTATTCATGGCGTTACATGAATAGCGAGGGATCTGTTCCTGGATTATTTCTTGTTCTTACATCATTTTAGCCTAGTCTGAGCCTACAGTCAGGATATTAAAATGTCATGCACAAATAGCATTAGATAAAGAGGCTGGGGCGAGGTGAAAGTGGTTGCTGCTCACATTTAAGAGATGGATGAGGCTTTTGTCTAGAAAACTGGAAGTCAAGGGAGTGTAGATTGTGTGTGTTCCCTTACCCTCTTTACTGTGGATAGTGTGTCCCAACTGTTGTTACACGTGAAGGACCGTTGGCAAAGTGGTTCAGGCCAGGTGTGAGATACTGATGAAGGTTGAGACAGCAGGAATGGCAGCAGGGGAGTTGAAGGTGACCTGCAGAGCTCCACTCACAGCAGCTGAGCAGGTGTGCTTTTAGTGCCATCTCCTGCTCTCTTTATTGGCTCTCTCTTGTTTTCATCTGGGCTTGTATTTGGCCACTATTCTCAACAAAATCTGTCTATATTAGTGAGAACATCTCTTAGATGCACAAAATAGTTTTAACATAGGTGATATTTGCATAGCCCTAAACCTAACTCTTACACAAACTTGCTGACATCAGTAGATTTACACATGCAAATTAACATGATTTAAATTATTTATAACAATTTTTAAATATTGTCGGCCACTTCACAAGTCCTCAATATCTCTCAGTGTCACCAAAAGAAAAGTTTAGTCAGATTTAGCCTATTTTTGCATGTACGTTTATGCTCAAAGAATAAGACTTTTTTCTCACAATTTCAAGTTTGCATCTTGCAATTTTGACTTTTTTTTCAGAATTGTGAGATATAAATTGTGAGTTATAAAGTCAAAATTGTGAGATATAAATGTGCAATTGTAAGAGAATAGTTCGTTTTTTTCCCTCAGGATTGGACTTTATAACTCACAATTGTGAATTCATATCTCACAAATCTGAGAAAAGAAGTCAGAATTGCTAGAAAAAAGTCACAATTGCCAGATATAAACTCGCAATTGCAAGAAAAAATTGTGAGAGAAGTTTTATTCAGTGGCGGAAATGTGCTTCCATATGGTTTAATACCAATACCAGTGAAATTTAACAATACTTTTGATACCAAAGATAAAGAAAAATGCTACTGAACAGCCCTTTTTAACTGTTTAATTACTTTACATGTTAAGTGTATTTATACAGTATTAATTATAAAATTATTATGTAGAAAAATTAACATAATACATTTTTAATTTAGGGTTTTTTAGGAATCACTAGAATCATAGAAGTTTTGTTTTTAAAAAAAATCTTTTTCTTTATTTTCTTTCTTTCTTTCTTTTTTTTTATCAAAGATTGTTTTCATATATGGTAAGTTATAATATTTCAAACTACTATTAAACAAAATCCTACTCCTAAAAAGTGGTTTTCACATATTCTGTACGATTCAAAACAGAAATTAAATTTGAATATATTAAAGATATTTGACCTTTCTCAAGAAAACCCTGGAGTAAACACCTGCAGGTTTCTCCTCTGGTTCATTATCAGGAAATTATGCCTTTAATGTTAATGCTATGCACATTTTTTAATCTTTACATTTGAAAAGGTTATTGCTGGACTTTCAGGAAATTATATTTTAGGGCCATTGGCCTTTAACTGTCATAGACATTGAGGGACCAGCATAGGCGGATGAATGATAAACATCTATGCGATTGTCAAAGGTATTTATAAATTTTATATGAATACAAACACATTATTTCTTTTTCCAAAACTTTTTTTGGTCACACTTTATATTAGGTGGCCTTAACTACTATGTACTTATTTTTTGATGTAAGTACAATGTACTTATTGTGTTCATATTGTATTGCAAAACACTTTTGCTGCTATGGGATATGGGTAAGGTTAGGGACAGGTTTGGTGGTTTGGGTAGGTTTAAGGGTGGGTTAAGGTGTAAGGGATGGGTCAACAGTGTAATTGTAAATGTAATTACAGATGTCATTACATATAGGTATTTTTAAAAATATAAGTACAATGTAAAAACTTGTATGTACACAATAAGTGCATTGTATCAAATGATTAATTTAAATGTAAGTACATAGTAGTTAAGGCCACCTAATATAAAGTGGGACCCTTTTTTTGTTAACCCAGCTACATTTAAAACAGGGTTGAATGTTGTTCAAATTCAATTGGCCTGAGGTGTTTTACCTTATAAGATCACAAGAAAATTGTAGAAAAGGATCTGTAGGCCTCCATTTAACAAGCTAATGTCAAAAATCATATATTCATATTAGGAAAAATTAGTAATGAATGATTGATTGACCAGTACCTTTTACCAGAGAACTTCAGGTAGACTTTTTGTGGCTGCAGAGGTCAAAACAATATCAAAAATGCAAGAAAAACTGCAAGGAAAAAAAAGTGTAATGAAGGGTATTGAATTTTGTTACCTCAACTAAAATGTTGTCTTGACCTTAGGACAGCTGTCCACGTGAGCTAGACCAAAAATACTTCTGAACAGATTTAGGCCAAAATACCTTTTAAGTTAATGAATGGGTCTGACCGACTGGTACAGGAATAAACATGATAAAGTCATTGCTATAGAGGACATCACCTACTTTAGATACTGTAGTAGATTTTCATATATTGTCTTAATAAAAGCATTGACTGTAGCATGTGTATTTTTCTTAGCAAATTTCAAGGGTTTTACTAACAGCTTGCGCCAGCGCAAACCGTCTTTTGGCGTTAAAATAGTACTGTCAGGATTTACTAAAGACGTGCAGTGACGAATTAGCGCTGAAAAGGCGTGGACAGTTATTTTTGCGCCTGACCTTGTTGAATATGCATTTGTAGGAGTTTCCCTTTCAGACGCAATATTTATGGGAGGAGAGTATTCAAATGAATCACGCAACATGATTTGCTTAGGCTTGCGCTCGTCAAATTACTGGTATTTGCGCCATTATTTAACGGCCCAAAAAAGCATGTCTTAAACTATTTTGCGCTTGAAACGGCTGCAATTATTGTTGCTAGGAGGAGGCACCGCAGAGAACAGAGCGAGTGGTTGAAGGGAGAGGATTTTTTCCACACCTATTAATTTATTTGGAATGCCAGAACACCACATTATCCGAACATATAGTTTGCCAGACCATGTTAGGAAATAAAAGACAGCTTGGAACCCTCAACTAGGAGTCACGCAATACCAGGTCTATCAAAACTTCTTACAAACCTTCATTTTTTGGCCTCCGGTTCTTTTCAATGTACTGTGGCTTCTTTATTTCTTTATTCTTTATTTGCGACTATGGTAATTTCCGCTGCGCTTGGTATATTGCGTTGGAGTAAGAGTTGTAATTGCATGTAAAATCAAATCAAATCATAAAGCTGCATTTTAAGCCTAATTTGGTCACTGTGTTTTTTTTTAGTTTGATTATAGTTAGTTCAACCCTTTAAAAATATCTGAATTTTCTGCACTTACAATATTGTACACTGTTCAAAATGTAAATGTCTTTTTAACTGAGACAGATCAGATGCGAATTGAAAAAAAAAAAAAAATTGGTTTGACTCAGACTTGCTTTTTTTGGCAACGTTAGTATTTTTCTCTGTGAATCTTTATTCTGATGTAAATAGCTGAAACACGAAAGGTTTTTTCCTGTGTTTTTGTCCCGCCTCCACCCAGAATGCACACTTTCACACAAAAACACACTGTACTAAATATAGCTCTGTTACCAAACACACATTCACATAATTATTTCACACTACATGCAAATAATTGTGACATTAGAAATTAGCTTTATGCCTCACAAAGGTCTCTTCCCCCAGTGTCTTCATTGCCCACCTACACGTTTCTCCATTTACTTTCTCTGCAGGGCAGACAGCTCATCCAGAGAACAAGACTCACTCCTGCATGTGTGTGTGTGTGTGTGTGTGTGTGTGAAAGCTGCAGCACGTAAGGGGTCGGATGATTCATTTGAGAGACATTTAAACTAATGTTAGAGCCATGGGTCTCTCCGTGCACACAGCCTCTGACTGCTAATACAGGAAACACAGATCTTAGATTAGTTTAGTCGCTGGTTAATTCCCATTTCTCATCAGCCTCATGATCAAAACTCTAACCTTTTAGCTAAAGGCTCCAATCATAACCCACTAGGTGATGAACACTCTAGTGAGGGGCACTTGATGAAAATGCGCTCTGATTGCAGAGCAGAGACAATTATATGATATCTAGGACAAGCTTTATTGACTGTCAGATTACTCACTCTACCTACAACAGCTCTGCAGAGAATGTGTGTGTGTGTGTGTGTGTGTGCGTACATGAAATTTACAGTAGGCTGGCAGACTACCTTTATTTTTTAGTATAAAGTGTGTTGCAATTTGTATGGATGGAATACACATCTAACTTATTAAATTTGTCAAAATGGGATGTAAACAATACACAAACTGCACACTGCACTAGCACTGTATCCCACAATGCAATGCACTTGACTTTTTAAATAAAAAAAAATATGCATGTTTTGTGCAATTATAAATATTAAAAAATATTAAAAAGTACTTATAAGGCAAAAAATACCAACATACACACACACACACACACACACACACACACACACACGTGTGAGAGAATGTTTACTATTGTCAGTTTTTTTTTTACTATTGTGAGTGTTTTGTATTATTATTATTATTAAGTATACTTTAATTTTGAATTAGTCTTTTATTTTTGTTTTCCATTTTATATATATATATATATATATATATATATATATATATATATATATATATATATATATAAAGTGTTAGTAATTTTGTTTTGTCATTTTTTTAAATCATTTTTTAAAACATGCATGTAGTTTTTATTTCAGGTTTAGTTATTGTAGTACATAAAGTTAAACTAAATGAAAATAAGAGATGTTTTCTTGGCAACTATAGCTGAAATAAAATAATTTAAAGGTTTTATCATAATTTAAACTTATTTTATGGTTTTAGTTTTAATTAACTATAATAACTTTGTTGTGGAGTGCTAAATTAAATGTTTTAACACAAAACTGAAATGATGTAAAATAACCATTTTTATTTCATTTATGATAACTGAAAGCCATATGCTGAATTATTATGAGAGATGTTAGCCATCTCATTAACTTCTGTCAGACTTAAGCAGACATTTGCTGAATTCAGAGCCACATTTAGCATACTGTTATTCTTGTCAGATTCATCTTAGCTTTTTTCAGAGCCTAGTGCTATAACAGACAGTTGTAATATCTCAGACACCCATTGATATCTGATAAATAATAGTTTCCATGCAAGAAATTCCACAAAAAATGCACATATGGCACCTATAAAAAATGTAATAAGGTCAACGAAGAAATAGCCTATTTGTTTCATTATGCAACATACTAATAACATAATATATGTTTTTTAACAACAGTGAGCGACATACTGTATAGTAAGTACAGTATATTGTACAGTATGCAGTGTGCTGGTATTCCTTTCTGCAGTATCGCAATGCTTACCACATGATGGAGCTCTTTCTGTTAATTACACCCTTGCCACTGCATCAACTTTGTTTATAGCTCTGTTCAGTATTGCTTTTTGCAAATTAACACAGCTGTCCAATTACAAAAACCCTCATAACTTAGAAATTAGTAATACACGCACTCAGTAATTTTGGCAAGCATGACTATTACTGTTGATCATACTTGAGGGTTTTTTCAGTTCACGGTTGGTGCATTATTCAACTACTGTTTGTGCTACAGATATGAATATACCTCAAATATGAGGTGTGCTGTTACTTTTCTAAATAACTAGATGATTTTTACCTGCTTGATGGAAAAAAGCCTTAGGCTTAAGAACCTGAGTCTATGATGTTTGGTAAAAACCACAATAGCATATGCAGAGGTTGTTATTATTTGCCTTGTAAAAGATGAAGAGAGGCTCTTAAGGGAGTGCAGATGTGTTGACAGAGTCATGTTTTTGTCCCTGGAGTGTCATAAGCAGGAACACGTGGTGATTTCTCAGGAGAGGACACGGTAACTCAAGGGTCAAAAGCCACAGGAGTAAGAGAGATGCATTGGCTTTAGTGCCAGAGGTAAGACAAATAGACTTTAATTACAATGCTTGCAAGGCTGCACTGTATTGATATTTCTCAGACATTCTCATTAGGGGTTTAACTCTACAGTTTTACATTTCTGCAATTGATTTAGCTCAAGCTGCTCACACTTACTGACTCTGTGTGTTATCTATTTATATTTTTTAGCAAATGGTAATTTTGTCATCATTTACTCACCCCTATGTTGCTTCAAACCTTTATGAATATCTTTCTCCAGAAAGAAGATATTTTGAAGAATGCTGACAATCAAACAGTTGCTGGTAGCCATTGACTTACATAGCTTTTTTTTTTTCAAACTACCAACAACTCATTGGTTACCAGAATTCAACAGAAGAAAGGAATTCAAACAGGTTTTCACTAACATTTCACTGCTGGTTATACTCTGTATTACTATGTATGTGACAAATAAAAATCTTGAATCTTGAATCTTGAGGTTTGGAACAACATGAGGGTGAGTAAATGATGACAGAATTTTCATTTTTGGGTGAGCTATCCCTTTAAATGTCTAACTAACAATGATGTTATTGTAATATTTGCATACTGATTATTTTGCATACTGGTAATGATAAAGATAACTATAATGATAACTATACTAGCATCCATATTAACATGCAATATTGTTCTGTTTTTTATAAGCATGTACTGCAGTTTTGTCTGCCACTTTAAATTCTCCAGGCTGTCAGTGTTTTTATTGCTTATCGTGTTTTATTGTGTTATCTTTGCCTTTATGTAATAACTTTAATAAAATGTAGTGTTTATGCTTAAAAAAAGAAAAAAAAAACTATTTGCCTATGAGGTAAAAAAATAATATTCAAAATATATTGGGCCAGATTTAATAAACAGGGCAAATTAGCATTACAGCGCAATTCCGTAAAAGTGCTAATGGGAGGGGAAAATTCTGCGTGTGATTTACTGACAATGAGCACATTAAAGAACACAGACACAGCCAGATCATTTCCATAATGACTAGCGCAATCTACCAAGAGCAGCACAAATTACCACCTGCTTTAAGACATGCTTTTTTTTGGGGTGTTAAATAATGGCACAACTACCAGTAATTTGATGTGAGCAAGCATTAGTAAATCGCATTGCGTGATTCATTTGAATACTCTCCTCCCATAAATTTTGCGTCTGAAAGGGAAACTCCTACAAATGCATATTCAACAAGGTCAGGCCCAAAAATAACTGTGTCCACGCCTTTTCAGTGCTAATTCTTAACTGTGCGTCTTTAGTAAATCCTGACAGTACTATTTTAACATCAAAAGACGGTTTGCGCTGGCGCAAGCTGTTAGTAAATCTGGCCCATTACATAATGTTTCTCAAATGTATTATGTTTTTGTCATATACAGTATATACATTCATATATTGTACTGGAACATGACAAAATACTGATTAAGAAAAAATCATTGTAAATTTACATTGTATATATCCAACAACGCTCACTCTTTTGTAGCCATTTACACCGTGTATATTTAAATTAGCCAATCAACTGTCTGTATTAATTGAAATTAATCAGCTGCTTCTTCAGATATACAACATAAACACAAGCCGTAATGCAGTAGATCGTACTTCCATTAACGCTCTATTTTTTCTCATCTGCACGCAGGCACTTGTGAGTAACTGCCTCTCCAGTGTGTCCTGTAATTTACAATGCCTGCTGACATTTCAGAGCTCATGTTCCTTTTTGTGGTGCCAGTTGTTGTAATTGTTCATGATGAGGCTGTGGAAAGCAGCTGCAGCCGTGTTATTTCTCTTTCGCTCTGCTGCCTCTGCCCTCCCTAGGTGATGCTACCTGTCAGCCGGGCAACAGGGACGAAGGATTTATGGGGTGTGAATTTGGTATGTGTGTGTGTGTGGAGGTGGCGACATTATGAGGCTAGGCGGTGTTGTTAATCATTTGCCCAGTAGGATCCACTGGGGGATTTGTAGATCGAGCCCCTTAAAAGAGAAAGGAAGTATATTTACAGGGACTGGTCGTGCAGCTCCGCCTCTGGGACCAGGGGGTCTCATGGCGGAGCTG
>JAFVLL020025191.1:0-48147 GCA_021397915.2 Tor tambroides | reverse complement strand
TCGCTCATGAATCATCACGTCTGTCTGCTGATCCCTATAGTGATTGGCTAAAAGTGCGGCCGCGACGTCAACATCAGCACCAGTCTCTTTGCAGCGTGCGCGTGTGTTTAGTAACGTTGTGATGACTGATTTGATATATGCAGTAGGCTATATATGCACACTTGGGCTTGTTTGTTAACCAATTAGCCTATACAATTTATATGTTTTAAAAACCGCCAAACTGACCACAAACCAGCCCAAATTTTGTCCACCCGCCCAAGCCAATATTATATATATATATATATATATATATATATATATATATCTCCAATTCAAAACCGCCCAATCTGGCAACACTGAACCGAACCTCGCCAGACAACCGAACCTTTTTGGATTCAGAAAAGCCCTGTTATCATGTCGGTTGGCTAATTTGGCATATTCGCTGTCTCTCACAAAAAAAAAAAAAAAAAAAAAAAAAATTAAGCAGTGTTCTGAACATTAGATTTAGTCTGTTTTCGTTTTGTTTTGCTTTTTCATTGCCCTGTGACAAAACTCTAAAACATGTCTGTTCATCTTTACTTTGTGAATTTATGGTTTGTTTTTCAATTATTGACTGATTATAAAAAAATCTTTTACAGGTCCATCTTTATGCACACACTCAAGATTTAAATGGGTAAGTCTTTTAGTTTACTTTTGTACTGCTGCTAAAGACCTAAATCTTTTTTTTTTTTTTGTGACTACTTTTTTGTGACTACATAATTCAAAATATACACTGCATAAATAAATTGTCATTCCAAATAAATCTTAAACATCATAAATAATTAAAAACAGTAGTTAGTTTTTTTTTTTTTTTTTTTTTTTTTTTTAGTGTTTTAGATTTTTCTCAGTAGGCCTTTGTTAATATGACTTATTTTCATACATTTACCTACATTTGTTTGTTTTGTGCAGGGCATGAATGAAGCCTGTATCGATGAGGCCATTGAAGACACCACTGTTTGGATTTATGTTCTCAAACAACATGCTTCTGATGTAACCGAGAACTGTAATAAAGTTACAGTTGAGCCACTGATGTCACATGGACTATTTTACCAATGTCCTTATACACTTCTGGATCTGGGAACATTTCTGTTGCTTTGCTCTCTATGGAGGGTCAGAAAGCTCACAAATTTAATCAAAAACACCTTAATTTGTGTTCTGAAGATTAACGAAGGTCTTTGGAACAACATGAAGGGTGAATAATTAAAGACAGAATTTTCATTTTTGGGTGAACTATCCCTGTAAGATGCATGGTTAACCTTGGCAGTGAACTGTAACAAGGTCTTGCTCTCAACTTATTTCAACTTATTCACTTTGTGCCATGTTTGGATTACTTAAGTGTTTTGTATTTTCTTCAGAATGCAGTTTGTTCTAACAGTTTCCCATTTTGTATATGCTCTTTTAAGTCTACTGTGACAGTTAATATTTCTTTTACAAATGTCTTTGCTGTTCTTAATCAACCGTGACAACAGTTAAGTAGGTTTATAAATGTCTTGCTGTTCTTAATCCAGTTTGAGGATACATTATGTATGTGTTTGAATATGCTGCTGATACAGCCTTTAAAGTGTTTTTATTTTGATACTTCTGTGTAATCAGTTAATGGCAGCTGTGCTTGGTCTTCCATATTTGAAAAAGTTTGACAACTCAATACAACAAAATTTAAGTACTAACTCTTGATTTTTGCCTTTATTGTTGTCAATGCCAGTATGCATTTTTAGATTTATGATTTTGTATTCACACATTTGCACGTCTATAGTACATGTAGAGTTTACGTAAAGCAAGTTAGGTTTACACAACTCTGGTACCAGAGACATAATTGCTATTTTTTTTAAATAATTCTAATAATTGCTAATACCTTTGATTAGCATTAAGATTAGCATTAAGAAATCAAGTTGGTACCCTTGACACAATGAAATCACTTTAACAGTACACAATACATTTGTGTAATGGCAATCAGTAATGACAAATAATATCTTGAATCAACATGATTATTTTAAGTAGTCTTAACATGAATGAAATATTTTGGTTTGGCAAGCAATAAGTCATTGAGAAAAAGAGGACAATTATGTCGGTTAAACACATTCTGATCATGTGCAACCGATGTACACAAAATTATGTAAATTCAAAGGACTTTTTTTCAGGAAATTTAAAATCATGTTGTTCTGAATGTTATGATATTTTGAATAGTGTAACTGCAAATTTTTACCACAGGAAAGTTAATTGACTTTAACTTGGGGGGGGGGGGGGGGGGTATATATTACAGCTGAGTGTTTGAAATAACATCCTTTTGTGATCTGACATGGTTTCACATTCAGATCATATAGATTATATATTATTCTATGCAGTGATAAAGGCTGTTGATTATCAATGCATTACATATATATATATATATATATATATATATAGTTTATTCATATAAAAAATATAAGAGATGGCTTGTAGAACAGCGATAAACCATAATCTTCAGGTATGTCTCATTTTTCATAAGTTAAAACGTCTCTATCTGCATTTTATTCAGCTAGGCGATAGCCTTTGTCCATATTAGGGATTTCCTGGAACGTCATATGAGTTATGGCTTCTTTGAGTTATGGATTTTGCACTTATGGGTACAAATAGGAATAATAATACTTCTCCCTAAGTTTTTCTCCAGTGTAGAGGAGTTTTCTCTCTCTCTCTCTCTCTCTCTCTCTCTCTCTCTCTCTCTCTCTCTCTCAGTGAATGCATAAAATTTCCTGATAAAAATTAAGATTTTTTTTTTGTCAAAGATTTGTAATCATAATTTATTTTAGAATATATCCTTAGACCTTTCTAAACATTTATAGGCCTCCTACATGTTAACAGGTCATGCTGCAGTTTAATGTAAAATATATTGATAATAATCATTATCAATAATTATTATATATTGATAATAATCATTATCAATAATTATTGTTTTGTTTAACAATAATCAGAATTAGTCATATTAATATATATAAAATTTATTTTTGGCCAAATAGTGCAGCCCTAAAAACAGGCACAACAAACTCAGTGTTCTTTATAATTTTTGGTAAATAAAGAAAAAGTTAGTCTGAAAACCTTTCTTGTTACAATTCAGATTTTTTTTGTTACAGTTCAGATTTTGGAATTCGCTTAATATTGTCTCTCAGAATAATCTCTCGTAACATCATGAAGTCTTGTTATACATTGATGCTATTTTTTATTTATTTGAAATGAAACAATGATTGTGAGATTGATCATTCATGATAGAATGTGAAGTTGTGGTATAGAGATGGAATCCAAACGGTATCTTTCTGGAGCTAAAAAAGGATGTTTCGACTGCTATGTACATAATATTTATTGCTGTAGTATTAGTACTTGTTTTATAAATGCAATGTTGCCCATGATCACAGATAGACTTGTCATATGAGGAAAAATTGTGCCACATTTAGTGTTACGGTAAATAATTTATGACTTTTTTTGGGTGATCCTCAATCAGGCCTTAAAAACAAGCAGAATAGACTGCATTTCTTGTCATTCATGAATATTAGTACATGTTTATTTTGTTTATGCTCTGTATATTTTATTTAGCTTTTATGTATACTTCATTTATATTTTATTTATTTGTGTTTCATGTGTATCTATTTACTCAAGCTTACTTGCACTCCTGTTTTTGTATTTGCTTAAATATTTTTTTTTACATGTTTGTTGAATGTGTTACATTTAATACACATTTACACTTAAATATTGAATGTCATTTTATGTGCGTCAAATTCTATGACAGTTTTTACACTAGTGGGGCCCATTTTCATTATCTTGCCTAGGGCCACACAACCCTACTGGCTGGCACTGCAGACAGCCATTGCAGAACAGAGCTCACTTTTCGTCTCACCGTGCTAGAACAACCAAAAAAACCTCACAAAATTAAGTCAACAAGACAGTTTTGGTGATTGTTCTCGTAAGCACAGTCTTACAGTTTTTTCAACTGCTTACACACATTTTCAAAATGTTGCCTCTTTTTTTCAAAACTTTACACACAAATCCAAGAATTGCACACACAAAATGCAAAATGCCTCACAACTTTTGCAAAATAAAGCACTGAATTCAAAATATCACCAACACATCTCAAAAGCAAACTTTTGCAAACACCTTTGCCATGATATTAATTCCTGTTAGATTTGTGCGTGTTACATAGATAATTGTGTGTTGTGTTTTGCAAAAAGTGTTTTATGAAGTTAAAGTCAAAAGGCTAAGAAGTAGTGTATGGTTTTGCAGATTTGGTGTGTGGTTCTGGTGTTTTTGAGTGCCAGGTTTCAGAAATTGTTTCAGGTTTTTTATTTATTTTTTAATAAAGTAGATACAATAGAAAAAGAATAGAAAACGCAACGCAAGTGGTAGTACATTTTTTAAGACTCGTGACCACCTACAGAATTTGCCTTATACATTCAAATAAATTCTCTGAAGTTGTTAATACAGCCACTAGAGAGCGCACGCGCTCCTCTTCGTATGGAAAGCCGTTTTAGCATTTAATCTATAAACTGTACTAGTATCTATTTTCATGCTACTAGTACTTATTTTTTAGATACTAGTATCTTTTCCAATAAGTACTAGTACTTATTCATTAGGTACTAGTGCTTATTCTTTAGCTACTAGTGTTTATTCTTTAGGTACTAGTGTCTTTTGTAAAGTTACTAGTACTTATTCATTAGATACTAGTTCTTATTTATTAGATACTAGTACTTATTCCAATAGTGACTAGTATTTAATTATACTTTTCTTGTTAAGAAAAAATAGAACTAGTTCTTATTTTTTAGTTACTAGTAACTTTTTAGACCAGAGATATCCTGAACTTAATAGATACTAGTACTTTTTAAATTTGCATTTCTGCCCAGTATGCTAATCGTATGTTGAATATTAATGAACCAGCAACATATAGGAGAGAGATTAGACAAGAAACGGAAAGGAGATGGATGTACTTTTTTGTGGAAACCACATAGAAAAGAAACAATCATTTGTACACAAGCACATAGAAAACCTATTTTTGTCAGTTTTGTAAGCATTTTAATTTCGTAATAGTAGCCTAATGTGTCTGTTGGTCATCGAGTGACCTCTAGTGGCAGGATGGAGATAAGACACCAATTTTATTATCTGTTATTTTCCTCTTTTTCCTCCAGTGAGAACAATAAATATCAAATCAGGCTGTATATTAATGTTTTTGTATATAGCACTGGTGCTACAGACACTAAATGTTTTTACATTAATGTTCTGTACAGGGCACACAAAATCAGAATCTTATGGTTTTCAGACAAACATTTTCTTTATTTGGAAAAAAGGCCAAACATTATTAATAAAAAAATTAAAAAACAGGTTTGCTGTACGTGTAGGGCTGCACGATTTGGTCAAAAATTTTGTTTTTATATACCAATATAACTAATAATGATTATGGTTATTATTTCTAAATAAAAACATTAAACAAAATAAGCAATATTACTTTTGTAATAACACTATTTCACTATAATATACAAAACTGAGTATTTAAGAATAAATATAAAAATACATATAGCTGCAAGAAAAAGAAAAACACTTCTCTACACTGAAGAAAAACGTAAGGATTTGCAAATGTTTACCTCAAAGTTCTTAATTATTTTTGCTATTTTTACTCGTTATTTTGTGAGCAATAACGAGTAATTTCTTTTCATTCATACTCTTCGCCAGAGGGAGCCCTCGCGCAGAAACTCCACTAGTGAGACTCACTTCCAGGAAATCCCTTATATGGACAAAGACATTTAGCTTTGGCTGTTTATGTAGCCTAGTAGCTGCATAACATGCAGATAGACGTTTTACTGATGAAACATGAAGAAAATAAACAATGATTGTGACAATATATGGTTTTATCTGTGTTCTTCAAGCCATCTCTGATATTTTTATAAGATTAAAGTATGTTTAAAATGCAATGCTAATCGACATAGCCTTTATCACTGTATAAAATAATATAAAGTGGCAGGATTTCTGCCTCATTCTGTTTAATGAAACCATGTCAGATCACAAAAGGAACTTATTTCAAACGCTCGACTGATGTTATGATGTGAATTTGGAGTAAAAACATCAATATCAATATCCTTTTGTTGGACAACAGGTTTGTAGTCTTTTCTTTGTGTTTTTATGGTAACCAATTAGCAAGGTAGGCTAACATATAAAGCCAGTTAGCCCTACTTAATCAAATTAATTCAGCATATTAATGTATTGTATTACCATGTGGGCTCTGATTGGACAGTTGAGAGGTACTCATGTTTATGTAATGATTTGTTTGAATTAAGATATCTCCAAATACATTCTCACTAGTTCTTTATGAGGTTGAAGATATCTCCAAGCAGACAGTGAGTGGTAGTTGTTCTGTTTTGATATGTCTTTTTGATTTCTGACTAGTAATTATTGCAATAGTGACTAGTATCTTTAAATATTACTACTAAGCATTCATTAGATACTAGTACTTATTTTTTAGATACTGGTACTTATTCATTAGATACTAGTACCTATTTAATAGATACTAATAGTTATTCATTAGGTACTAGTACTTATTTATTAGACACTAGTATCGTTTGTAATTACTACTAGTAACAATTCTTATCTTACAAGTCAGATCTGCTTTTTTACTCGTCTTATGTTATGACTAGTCCAAATGGCTACAGTAGAGTTCAGTTAAAAAATTTGCTAGTAAAATAAAAAATCTTACTAGTAACATTAGGAATAAATACTAGTATCTAATAAATAGGTACTAGTATCTATTGAATAAGTACTAGTAGCTAATTTATAAATACTAGTATCTAATTAATAGGTACTAGTATCTAATGAATAAGTACTAGTATCTAATGAATAAGTACCAGTGTCTATTTAATGGGTACTAGTATCTAACGAATGAGTACTAGTATCTAAAACATACGTACTAGTACCTAATGAATAACTACTAGTACATAAAAATTAAGTACTAGTCACTAGTGGAATACTTACTAGTCAAAACTGAATAGCTGATATCTCAATGATGGATCCCCATAGAAGTCAATGGCAAAAATGAAAAATTTGTTACTAGTAACAATATAATAGTTACTAGTGACTATTGAAATAAGTACTAGTATCTAATGAATAAGTACTAGTATCAAATGAATAAATACTAGTATCTAATCAATAAGTACTAGTATCTAATAAATAAGTACTAGTATTTAATCAATAAGTACTAGTACCTAATTAATAAGTACTAGTATCTAATGAATAAGTACTAGTAACTTTACAAAAGACACTAATACCTAAAGAATAAGCACTAGTAGTTAATGAATAAGTACTAGTACTTAATGGAAAAGATACTAGTATTTAAAAAATAAGAAATTAAATTAGATACTAGTTCGGCTTATAGATTAAATGCCAAAACGGCTTTCCATAGTCCAAATGGCTACAGTAGAGTTCAATTAAAAAATGTACAAGTAAAATAAAAAATCTTACTAGTAACATTTTGAATAAGTACTAGTATCTAATAAATGTGTACTAGTATCTATTGAATAAATACTAGTACCTAATAAATAAGAACTAGTATCTAATGAATAAGTACTAGTACCTAATAAATAAGCACTAGTATCTAATAAATAAGTACTAGTGTCTAAAAAATAAGTACTAGTATCTAATGAATAAGTACTAGTATCTAATAATAAGTACTAGTATCTAATGAATAAGTACTAGTATCGTATCTAATGAGTGAACTAGTATCTAATGAATAAGTACTAGTATCTAAAAAATATGTACTAGTATCTAATGAATAACTACTAGTACATAAAAATTAAGTACTAGTCACTAGTGGAATACTTATGATAAGAACAGATGAAGTGATATCTAATGTGGATCTAAAAAGAGATGTGAAAAACTAAAGTATTTATAATAATAATATATAGTTACCTAATTACTAAAATATAGATATATCTATTGAATAAGTACTAGTATCTAATGAATAAATACTAGTCTCTAATAAATAAGTACTAGTATCTAATAAATAAGTACTAGTATTTAATCAATAAGTACTAGTACCTAATGAATAAGTACTAGTACCTAATGAATAAGTACTAGTATCTAATGAATAAGTACTAGTACCTAATAAATAAGCACTAGTATCTAATGAAAACATACTAGTATCTAATGATTAAGTACTAGTATCTAATGAATAAGTACTAGTAACTTTACAAAAGACACTAGTACCTAAAGAATAAGCACTAGTACCTAAAGAATAAGCACTAGTAGTTAATGAATAAGTACTAGTAGGCTACTTAAAGGAAAAGATACTAGTATTTAAAAAAATAAGTACCAGTAACATTAAATTAGATACTAGTGCGGCTTATAGATTAAATGTTAAAACGGCTTGCCATAGATGGAGCATAGTCATATAAAATACCTAGACGCCTCATTGGCCGCTTTGAGCCGTTGCTGCGATACGTCAACCGTCCGCCATGTTTGTGAGGGCAAGACTGCTTTAAAAACAAATGGAGGTAAACGGGGGAGCTGCGTTTTTTTCGGGATAAAAACACGATAACTGTTTCATTTATCAACCGATTTCAGTGGTTTGTGATCTACATGGAGTTAAAAATAACTCTGCCTCCAGTTATTTAGTTAGGCTTGGAAAATTATTAATTTTCTTAAGAAATTGTGAAAGCTCGCACTCACACTCGTGTTGATAGGGTTGGTTTTTTTCCTGTTAACAATTCTAATATTAATGTAGTATAACTGTGATATATACATGTAATGTAATTTTAATGTACATTAAATTAAATTAAGTTTTTTTCACTGCTTTCTCTAGTTTAACTCTTTTTATTGGCAATTTTCAGTCAGAGTTATTACAAGTGAAGAAAAGAAAAAACCATACAACACTGGTTTCACAACACATTCTTGCTCTCCGACCCAAATTCAAGAGGAAAGAAAAGAAAAATAAAAAATATATATATATAAAAAAAAAAAAATACATAAATTTAACAAGTGGCACCTGAGTAAGCCATCACTGCTAGATGTCAGGTATCAGACAATTTCTTTCCTAGTACGCTCTTTAATAGGTTTTAATAATTCAGGAACAAGAAAAAAGGTAGGAACAGCCAGGGTTAAATGTAAAGGAAGGGCTAGATATAAGAATGTTATTTTTAAAAATACAACAGAAAAGGTTGCCAAATTGCATAGAAATCTTCTGAATTACCGTGCATTGCATATCTAATTTTCTCTATTTGAATAAACTGTAACAGGTCATACATCCAGTGAAAGAAGTTGGGCGGAGAAGGGTTTTTCCAATTCAATAGTATAATTCTTTTAGCAATTATTAAGCAAAAGGCTAAAGCATTTGACTGTAAAGATGATAGAGACACCTTTGTAGGATTAAGTCCAAACAGTGCCACTAAAAGTTTGATTTCAACACTAAAAGAAAAACATCAGAGATTGATTTGAAAATTGATGTCAAAAAGAAATTAACTCTGGACAGTGAGTGTGAGTGAGAGTGGCGGAGCTTGTCGACATCTGTCACAAATAGGATCAATAAATTCTGTGTAGCAGTTTGAACTGTATCAGTGAATGACGAGCGCAAATAGAAGATGTGTGTATACGACGAAGAGCTTTTGACCATTCCTCATCTGAGAAAACATGGTTAAGGTCTGATTCCCAGTCTAACTTTATTTTAGACAAGGATGAAGAATCTGACATTACAGTAAATGAAAAAATAGTTTTATATATGTTGGAGACAGCACCTTTGGAAACCTTTATTTTCAAGATTTGGTCAATCTCTTGTTTAAGAGGTGCATGAGGGAAGTGAGATGATGTATTTCTTATAAATTCACGAGTCTGTAAATATCTAAAGAAGTGAGTTTTTGGAAGATTGAATTTTTCTGAAAGATATGAGAAAGTTACAAAAGTGTTCTCATGAAAAAGATCATTAATATTTACAATGCCCCTTCTAAACCATAGTGCAAATGCTCCATCTGATATGGAAGGCAAAAAAGAAGGATTTTTATATATAGGAGACAGACACGACATTGCCTGGAAACCGAAGTGTTTCCTAAATTGTTTCCAAATTTTTAGACTATTTAAAACTAAAGGGTTAGAAGAAAAGCAAGAAGATTTAATGGACAATGAAGAGCATAACAAGGCATGTAAAGAAACTCTGCTGCAAGAATCGCATTCCATTTCAACCCATGCTGGAACCCATTGACAAAGACCGTATTGACTGGCTCCAATATAGATGCTATGGTCTTCGCTGCCAGTAATAAAATAAAAAATGGGGAAAAGCAAATCCGCCTAATCTTTCAGGTTGTTGGAGAAATAATTTCTGAATCCTTACTATGGGCCTCCATTCCAGATAAAATCTGAAAATATTCGATCTAAGTCTTAAAAAGATTTTGGTATAGATAGATGAATAGATGAATAGATGTATAGATAGATAGATAGATAGATAGATAGATATTGGGCAGATGTATAGATAGATAGATAGATATTGGACAGATGTATAGATAGATAGATAGATAGATAGATATTGGACAGATGTATAGATGTATAGATAGATAGATAGATAGATATTGGACAGATGTATAGATAGATAGATAGATATCTGTATAGATAGATGTATAGATAGATGTATATATGTATATATAGATAGATAGATAGATAGATAGTTGTTTCTCCACATTACGCTGAGAAAGGAAAGCATTTTTTAACACAAAAAAATCTGCACTTCACCTTTAAGTACAAGTTATTCTATGTCTTTGAAAAACCTCTGGACGTCAGTCAGAGCTGCTGAAAACCAGTTTTCCTAACGTTCCCACTGGAGGCCATGAGAGCACACGGGACGTCCCACTCGTGGTGTGGAAGGTCACATCTCCACACTCAAGTTTGTTTGGCAACCACCAGATCTTGCACGTTTTTGTGGGCACTGTGTCTTTTTCCCGTTAAGATTTCGTCTGATATATAGAGTCGTCCAAATCTACGGCGCAGCAGGATTAGCCGAAGGCTGTCTGTAAACCATTTCCTGAATAACTTGTTTTATATCAAAATATTATTCCTTTCATAGAGTTATTCATTGATTTGAATCAGGAAGCCAACCTTTTTTCTGCTCATTTTTCACGGGAGGTAAGTGAGATTTTTTTTTCTCGCAGGAAACATTGCTTCCTCTTGGGTTTCACGTTGCTGTAGTTTCAACCTTTCAACTTCCTATGATGACACCAATAAATTAAGCAAACAGAGAGGAGTTTGTGAACTAGGCCTTTGTTATTGTTGCATCTAAATTTCGGTTAGCTCTCATGTCTTCCTCTTGTTTTCATTAAAGGCAGTATTTTTCTACCTGGGGTGATATTTCATTTCCCAACTGATATACAGTATGTGCAACCAGAAGAAAGTTCACTAACCTTATTTGGTGTGCAAATCTCGAACCACACTTGGGCTTATTTTTCCCCTCATATTCTTTTTTTCCGATTCACTCCAGGGTTCCAGTTTGGGCCCGAAGGACTAGTTCCTGTTGGCCTGATGTGTTAACTTTCAAGTGGTTCTTTTCCTGTTCTTCTGTCTGTGACTGAAATATAAAAAAAGAGATTTAAAAATGTGATATAATTACTTACATACAGTCAAACCAAAAATTATTCAGACAGCAGATATAATTTTTGATATTTTTTTACTAGTGGGTGCAGGAAACTATAGTTCATTTATTTATGTGAGGATAGCACAATAAAGTTCTTCATACAGTATAAATCAGCATTGGCCTGAAATCCTCCACTTGGCTTCACATTTTTATGAATGACAGTTCATTTCAAAATACAAAGAAAGTAAATGAATGTCAAATATACATAAAAATTCATAAACAGCATTATTTAAAAAATCAACTAGAAATAATGTAACTAGAGACGCCTTGAGTTGTCTGATATAAAGACATCACTCTTCGCTGTAGAAGCATTCGGAAAAAAATGTTGTCATATTAATTTATTCAACTTTATTTTTTTGATTTTGCCATGGTAATTTAGGAGTATTGGCGTGAATAATCTGTTCCTCAGGTTCGACTCCAAATACAGACCGCAGACACTGAACCTCCAGCTGTGGGGAAATTTCACACCACAGAATATCTGTTAGCAAGTAGACATGCCAGAGAATAATTCATCCCAGTTTCTACAAGCAGAACAATGCTAGAGTCAGAGTCACAACTTATTACTGTAGAGAGACACCAATTAATATGGGCTCATCTGTTATTAACTGTAAGTTAGTCATTTAATTTTTCCATTTTGAACCAATATGCTGGAACAAAAAGCACTTGAAGGGCAACATGTTAGATTTGACTGGTAATCAAAATGAAATACACGTTACGTAAAGGAATAGTTCACCCAAAAATGAAAATTAGCTGCAAATGTCCACATTCTCAGGTCATTCAAGATGTAGATGAGTTTGTCTCTTCATCAGATCTGGAGAAGTGTAGTATTACATCACTTGTTCACCAGTGGATCCTCTGAAGTGAATGGGTGCCGTCAGAATGAGAGTCCAAACAGCTGATAAAAACATCACAATAATCCACAAGTAATCCACATCACTCCAGTCCATCAGTTAATTAGAAGCCAAAAGCTGTGTGTTTGTAAGAAACAAATCCATCATTAAGATATTTTAACTTTAAACCATTGCTTCTGGCAAAAATATGACTCCATAATCCATAATATTGGTCCCTCCAGTGAAAAATTCAACTTGTCTGAATCAGGAGAGAAATCTGCACAGATCAAGAATTTATAAGTAAAAACAGTCCAAAACAGCTCTAAATGAATATGTGAGTGGATTTGGATTTGAGAGGACAACAGGAGATGGACTTTTTCACTAGTGGAAGTATTATTGTGGATTATGGAGTTGTATTTTGGCCAAAAGTGATGGGTTAAAGTTAAAACTCCGGTGGCTTTGTTTTTTTTACAAACATGCTGCTTTTGGCTTCAGAAGATGTTAACTGATGGACTGGAGTGGTGTGGATTTCTTGTGGATTATTGTGATGTTTTTATCAGCTGTTTGGACTCTCTTTCTGACGGCACCCACTCACTTCAATGGATCCACTGGTGAGCAAGTGATGCAATGCTACATTTCTCCAAATCTGATTAAGAAACAAACTCATCTACATCTTGGATGGCCTGAGGGTAAAGACGTTTTTAGCAAATTTTCATTTTTTTTACCATTCCTTGAGTGCTTATTCCCAAGAAGAAGGAAAGTGTTTTCTGCCAAAGTGGTTTCACATACAAAAAAAAAATGACACTTCACCTAAGAAAATATTCAGAAAAAGATAGTTTCCCAATGCAACCGTGACTAAACTAAATCATGAGGTGGAAAATGAGTCAGGGTCTCTAAATTGGACAACACTCAAGTGTTAAAGATAGCACACACTCTCAAGGACACGGAGCCGAGCGATTATTGTAGTCTTTGTTAACAATAGTGTCGTGAGAGAGGCAATAAAAGGAACACGCATAGGAAATCTGGTTACAGATTTCAGGCCCACTAAGGATTTATGGCTTTTTAACAAGTTTCATGCATTTGTGCTGAAAAATTTGTGGAACGGATTTAAATATGTTCAAATTTGTCAACCTAAGCAGAGTGTTGCAGAATTGTTAGCTAAATCATGATCTTACCAAAATATTTAAACTTACCAAAATATTTAAAAAGACAGTCACAAGGGTCAAGAGATTACTGCTTAAACTGTTTTAGTATAAATTTATAATAAATTGTCACTTGATTGCAATTAAGATATACTTAAGTGTCCAAAAACATTACATTAAGTGTATTCTTGTAAAGTATATTTATTAAAAGTATGCTAAAGTGTACTTCTTTTTCACAAGGGTGACCCAGCTTGGCCCCTAAAAATCAATTCAGTCCATTACTGGATTCAGGCATTGGGATATCCATTACCTGTCTTGAATTGTGAATCAACGCATTCAAGCTACGGTATCCATATGACCCGCTCATAGCGGAGCGGATGGAGGGCTTTACGAAAATTAACGACCAGGAAGAAATTAGCAGAAGAGCCCAAGGCATGAAATCATCTCCAAATAAAACACTGGGCCGCGGTTCAGCGCTATTGATCTATTACATTGTGTTTGACCTCCAGCCTCACAGTCATTTTCCCTTCCGCTAGGATTGTCCTGTAATCTCCAGGGTAAGTGGCGGGATTCATGGTGTGCGTGTGTAGTGACTGACTTAATGTAGGCCCGGAAGAGACATGGGACTTTCATCACCTTGCAGACGTGCAGCTGAAGTCTGGCTGCATTAGGAAGTTTCTCATGGAGATGCGTCCGGTATTCATAAAAAGCATGAAATATCAGAAACTGGAGAGAATGCCTGACTGTAAAAGATATGGAGTGGAATGCCTTGTGCTTTGGCACATTTCTTGAAATTCACTTGAAAGTATTTAAGATACACAGATTAATTCTTAAAGTTAATTAAAATAATCACAAATAATACCATTCAAAAAGCTTATGCTCACTGAGGCTGTAATTATTTGACCAAAAATGCAATAAAAACAGTACAATTGTTAAATATTTTTACTCTTTAAAACAACTACTTTGTATTTAAATCTTTCCTAAAATGTAATTTATTGCTGTAATCAAAGCTGCATTTTCAGCATCATTACTGCAGTTTTCAGTGTCACATGATCTTTCACAAATCATTCTAAGATGCTGATTTTCTGCTCAAGAAACATTTCTGATTATAAATGTTGAAAACAGTTGTTCTGATTCAAAAAAAAAGAAATAAAAAAAGAAGAAAGTTATAATTATTTGATGAATAGACAGTTCAGAAGATAACATTATAAATTTCTTTATTATCACTTGATCATAATGAGTCCTTACTGAATAACTGTATTCATTTCTTATTAACTGTAAACTTTTGAATGGCATTGTATGAATATTTGCTAAGAAAATGAATTAATTCCAGCTCGAACTGCTCTGACAGTAGAAATATTGGAATATAATTGAAATAAAATTGGAATTTATTATGGGTTAGCGTCATCATTCAGTCACACGTTTTTTGCATAAATTAATGCTTACAATGATAAACAATTAAATAGGACATATAATTCAATGGAATTCTATTCATCCAATTTGACTTTTTCAGACAAATCTTGCAAGTACTCATGAATTTACTTTATTTCTTCCAAAGATTTTTGCTTGTTACAATCATTTAAAAGAGATCAGTTTGGTGAATCCTTTATTTTATTATTAATTTTATTTTATTTCTGTAGAAATTTCAGTTGAAATCCTGTACATATTCCTGAGGAGGGCCAATTTATTGATTTTATTTTCTTATTCACATCAGTATTAAATTATGTGGAAAAATTTTTCCTGATTTGATGGATGAGCATTAATGATGTCATTTCATTTTTTTTTTTTTTTTTTTTTTTATTCAAACATATTAACAAATATTTAATTTGTGCATTATAAAGTAAACTAAATTTATCTTACAAAGGAAAGACGTGGCATGAATAAAGCCATCAAGCAGTAAAACAGTAGGTTTATAACCCTAACCGCATAATTTATCCGTGCTGCAATGCATGTTGGGAGTTTGGAAATCAGCTGTGATGCGATGACGACCACGTGTGCGTGACCGTGAAGGCCATTGTTCAATCTGAAATTATTTGTTCAGACCACTATATTAGGACAAATTTAGGAGAGAATATTTCTGGTCTGACATGTTGTTTTTGAAAGTAATTCCACTTTTCTCATTATCCGTGATCCAAAAAAAGTGTACATTTCTGAATGTTCCTTAAACACTCCTGGCTTCATAGACAGTGCGGTTTCTTGCTCCCAAGACTGGAGACTTGACCGTCCTTTTGGGTGAACCAGATGTGCCCTACATAAACACATGACCTAGACTAGCAACAGGCTGGTAACAATAGGAAACTGTCGAATTATATGGACTCCTACGGTTTTGAGCCCACATTATAGTGGTTGAAGAAAGCCACGACATCTCAGCATGGAAAGATTTGGATTTGAACATCAGCTTAGTCAACGCCGTTGAGACAAATTTATGTTCTCATACTTATCGACTTCAAAACAACATGTAATTACAATGTGTTTAACATATGGGGCTTTCAAATCAAATACTAAGATTCTTCTAAAAGAGACAAGACTTGGCTTTAGATGAAAGTAGTAGTTCATTAATCCATATGAATGTGACTAATCCATGACTGTGCTGAATAATATAAAAAGAATTGATGATTTTCAGCTATGGGTGCCATTCTCTCAGTTTTCAGACGCATGGTAGCACATTATAGCAAGACAAGGGGTTTCAACGGCCCCGTGAAAGGTGAGAGCACAATTAGGTGACTGAAGCCAAAAACATCTGAATATGAAACACATGACCTAACATGGCTTTGGAGAGATAATTTTAGCAAGTATTTACGAATGTGTGGTCAGTTATGGCAGCCTCTTTTGTCTTGGTTGCACCTGGAATCAGACGGTTTGACATCATGTTTGGTTTTGCACCACTGCTTGAGCGGAGGCCATCAATCTGTGTCCAACACGGACCTACGAGCTGGCTCCGAAAACAATTAACATAATAAAACTAGATGACTGAAAGGGACATTTATACCTTTATTCTACATTTCCGGGATATGGGCACACCACCTATAGAGAGAATAAAATTTCATAATGTACATTGAAAAATGGTGTGTATTCATACATGTTAAATTCGGTTAGAGAATGATGTGATACAAATGAATCGTCTAAATTCAGGAAATAGGTTATAAAGGCAGCTAAAATATAGTTTCACATTTTCCCAAAACTAATGGAAATAAGTCTTTCAGACTTCCTTTTCAGTATTGTATTAGCTAAATTAATATAATTAATATTTTGAAAGTTTTAAATTTGACTTAATTACATGCAGTGATGTGGTTGGAAAAACATGCCTATATCTACATTTTTGCACTCTCCAAAAACATACCTATTCATAAAATTTACAGCAGATTCCAGCTGAAATGAACACTAGTGACAGTAAAACATCTGCAACCATTATTCCTTTTCACACAAGTTTTGATTATAGGGGCAGATTATCAATTAATAAAGACTTATTTCCTTTCACAATACTATTTACTATTTTCACATTACTTTCACAATACTCACAATTCCTTGCACAATAGCATTTTATGGCCACAGAACACTTTTACCATAGTCCATGATTTGTAAACTAATAGATTTTGATGGGTACATAACACTATAACTGCTATATATGGCTTTTCTAATGTGGTAAACTTGCTCAGTAGCCCACCTGGTACAGCATTGCACTTCTGATGTGTAATGCTCAGGTATGAGTCAAAACACAAGTTATGATGAAAGAGATCAAAGACTTGTGGAAGTTCCTTCAGAAAATGCATTTTTACCTCATGTTTGCTTTTGTTAGCACTATCAGTTAGGTTTAGTCTAAGTATTACGATATTTTCAAATGCAGTAGAGCATTAAACTTTAAACACCACTTACTGAACATTTCATTTCTGAAATGCCATGATATGTACAACAACTAACGTAATAAAATACTATATTATAAATAATAAAAATAATATTCATCTATTTCAGATATAATTGAGCATGCTTGTAGTGCTACTTACTGGACATTTCACATTGAAAGTCTCATAAAACTTGAAAGAAGCAACGTAATGTCATTTTGCAGTTACCACATGCACGTTTTTTCCAAAGAGTTTTCTGTATTTTAACATATTTTAATAATTAAATAATGATTTAAATAATGAATTAAATAATAAATAAAATAAATAAATAAAAATAAAAAAACAAGACTTGTAGAATGATTTAACATTGTAGAACGGTTCCTAGAATTTAGAGGTTAAAGGAATGTTAGGGGAACGTTATCATGCACAACCTAAAACAATTGGTTTATTTCCTGTTTGGCAAAAAAAAAAAAAAAAAAAAAAAGACCATCCAAGCTCTGTTCTGGGAATGATCTGAGAACAAAAAACTAACAATTCCAGAACGTTCCAGGAACTGAAAATTGTTATTTTGGTTGGTGCCGGAGGATGGAGAGATGGAAAAGGAACATGCCGTCCTCTGAGGATCTACTGGCCCTGTAGGCATACTGAGCTGGATAAATGTTTGCATGATGTTTGCAAAATTTCTGCACCGCAGACCCCCCACTTTTAGCCCACATCCCTGTTGGCTGATGTGTTTCCTACCTCTGCTGGCTCACATTAAAAGCACATCTCAGATGCAGGCTATAATTTGTGTAGTTTTAGCACTTGATATTGATTCTGACAGGTAAAGGTGCTTTTCAGCCTGCATAAAGAAAGTCTGATCAGATAACCTGTGCACAGAGACATTTACAGATAGGGGAATCCTAAAATTTACTTACATCTAACATACCAAAACAAACTGTATGTTTGAGTTTGAACATTCTGGCAGGTGTAAAGAGCCAGTTACACCAAAGACATTTATAAGTATATCATGTATAAAATTTGAATAATCATTCTAATTCTATGAGAATAGGGACATCCACATCACACAAATAATGATAATCAGTTTTAGAGCTTTTTATTTTCCAGCTGATTATCAATAAAAACATTTAGATATCTTTGTAGGTATCATTCTGGATGTGAACAGGCCTTAAAAATGAAGTTATCAAATGCTCATTTGAGCTTGTGAAATGAGCGAAAATTATGAAGTCACAAAAATCTCAATGATTTCAAGAGATCAAATTTATGCTTCAATAGAAAAACAACCAATATTGCATTACTGACAGTTTTAATTGTCTAAATGGTTACATACATCTCATTTTTAATAGTATTTTGATACTAAAATTATTTAAATTGTTGAACGTTTTGTCATCTTGTAGTTCTCCAGACTCGATTTCTGGAAATTATCACTAATTAATATTGAAAGGTAATATTAAAATTAGTGCTGTCAATCGATTAAAAAAAATTAACTAATTAATCGCACATTTTTCTAAAATTAATCGCGATTAATCGCGATTAATTCCACCCAACATTAAAGTTTTTAAATATACTTTTATATTGCAATAATTTTGCATTCAATCTTCAAATGTACAATGTACAAACAACATAAAGACAGTATATTTTTAATATTTCTTTAATGGCATCTTTTTTATGATTGAAGGCCAGCATCACTGATATCAATACTACTGATGTCTCTATAAAATAGTTTTTTCCTCTTAATATTTAACCATTGACTGTAGCCAGTCAGCATTACAGAATAATTTAGATCTATACATTTTAACATTTATTAGACTTAACTTCTAATTTAAGTGAACTTAAAACAATCATCACATGAACCTATTATAATAAATGACATATTTAGCTACTTGTGCTCTTCAGCAGAAATATACAGAAAATGAATACTTACCAAACACTAAATTCTAAATTAAATATAGATGAACCACTTAAAGCTATAAAAGTTATTGATTTCCTCTTTTTTTCTTTGGTTCTTGGATTAATAGACATTAATAGACAGCAGCTGGTTATTAGCTTATTTGCCTGCTATAGCTTTAAAAGTTGCTGCTGCTGAACGTGACGTGATATGACATGCGTCTTATTTTCTCACAACTCTCTTTACCTTTTCTGACCCACTTCAGGTCTTAAAGTCTCTACTAATGAGCGGACGAGTTGAATCGGGTGTTTTAGATGAGGGAGACAGTGCTGGGGTGCCTCAGGACAGTTTTTAAAATCATTTCAGAGACATGTTCTTAAATGTGACGCATATATAACATATTGCATGCACGCAGTTTTAAGGCAGCTTTAATCGCCTTTTTAGTAACTTCATGCCTTAACTGACGGCATAACTAGGACATTGCATGCACGTAGTTTCTTTTGCTGTTTGATATGAAATGATGACCTTTGTGCGTGTATTTGAAGAGCGCGCGCTACGAGCACAGTATCTTTCCGGCGCTAGTTTGACTTCGCGCCTGCGCGGAGCGGGGTCAGAGCGCGTCTGAAACGTCTCCCGTTTGATGTGGTCATAAAGACGTTCTGCATCTAAATAAACGCAATCCTTTTCAAGAAAAAAGAGAGAGGCAGCAGTTGCGAATGGGGTGGCCAACCCTAGCCCCGCCCCTGCGTTAATTGCTTTAAATATTTTTAACGCATTAATCAGAAAAAATTAATCGCATGCGTTAACGCGCTAATTTTGACACCACTAATTAAAATATTAAATAAAACTTAAAACTAGCTTTACAGTAGGTGCATTTCCATTACAGATTTGTGCAAAATTTTGGCAATATTTTATAAATGTTGATAAAAAAAAACTGTTGCGAAATGAGGGTGTTTCCATTAACCAATGTTATGTGACTAAAACGTGATTTATTGATGTTGATAGGTTTACGTATATCGCAGCCACTGCACTAGCCATTGATTTTCAATCGAAGAAGACGTTGGCGTGTATCTTTAACAAAGCAGTGCGGAGAGCCGATTCTGGGACTATTCTGAAACGTGCGCAGCATGGCTGGTATAAACACAAGCACTGACTAGAGCAGCCACGGTCAGCTTCAGTGGCCGTGTCAGAGCCATAATGCAGTGTAAATAAGGTGTTATCCAAGCATTAATGTCAAGGAAGGCCCCTTATACAAGCATTGTGTAGTCAATGCTTGTGTATGTGGCCACATATGAGGTGTGTTTTTGAGGATATAGTACATTTAAGAATGATCATGTGACTTTTACGTACGCCAAGTGACCTGTAAATGTGAAAAAGCCATTTCCATTGTAGTTTTGCAAAATATTCCTTTTTTGAATTGCCTGGAAAACCACCTCATGTGAGCACAAAAACGTTTTTTGCGATATATGGGAGTTTTTGCACAATTAACGTGGTTCCTATTTTCAATTCGCAATTTCAATTTGCACAGTTTGAAGGGTAATGGAAACGCGGCTACTGATTGTCAAAACACCACAAAACATCTAAAAGGCCATCCATGGATAGTACAAACTGGAAATTACAAAGAAATAGCAGTATGAACTAATTAATATTAATGACTGTAATTAATACTCACAAGTGATGTCACAGGTTCCCACCTTCATCCCTATCTATAATTAGCTAAACTGATCTGGACGACCATAATGTTGTTGAAGCAGCAACAAAATAAGCTTTGCAGCTTCTATGTCTTTCTTCCCATTCTCAGTGGTGGGCTCTAGCGTCACTTGTTGAAAACAGATCAGTGAGCCGTTAGCGGCTGTGTTGCTTCAATTGCTGTTGCTTGTGGTGAAATATCTTCAAGCGTGACCACAATGATTGAATTATAGTTTTCTGACAGATTAAAGGGTCTGCAGTGATAAGAGTCTCCAACACAAAACAAGGTCCATGAAATAATATTTGTATCATAGCAACCATTTATTTGCTTTGTGCATGAACACACTCCCCTGCTTTCCCTGTTGAAAAAAACTGGTTAGGTATGCTCTGAAGCATGGCAGCTGGTTTGAGCTGGTTTAATTTGGTCCTGAGATGGTTATGAGCTGCTCTGAGCTGGTCATGTGCCGGTCCTAAGCTGGTCCTAAGTAACTAGCTCCTGCTCAGGACCAGCTCATAACCAGCTCAGGACCAGCTTAAACCAGCTCATGACCAACTAAGGACCAGCTTAAACCAGCTGCCATGCTTCAGAACATATAACCAGCATATGCTGGTTTTTTCAACAGGGTTATGTAAGTCCACAATGCTGCCATCTGACTGTAAGGAGAGTCATTTGTGTGCTAAAGCGTTCATTAATCGTCACGTCAGTTAGCTATGCCCTGTTATTTACAGCTGGCTATATGAATAGTTAGCATATCCTGCTAATTATTTGACACATTAGTAAGATGTTAAAGCAGTGGGGAACAATCTTCAATTGTAACCCAGTCATCAGCTTCTCAACCTAGTTTCCTCATTCAAAGCTGGTGTTTATTTTGTGAGCTAGCCTTCTTGCTAGCAGTACAGTGTGTGAAATAGACAAAGTCTGTTAAAGGTGCATTCAGTAGTTCTTTAGCTAGCATTAGCATTGCGATTCTTTGTGTACTTCAAGTACTGACACCACACAATTGTGTTAGACATGGATTAACACAATTGTCTCTGAGTTTTATGCAAATCATACTGAAATTGGTGAGTTTTAGAGAGTGGTTTACACAGTACTTCCGTAATTTCCGTACCTGGCCAACTACTGTTTATGCTTGTTTTTTTGTCTTTGTCAGTCCTTCTGTCTTCTGTTTTCAGACGTTTTCTGCTTCTTCAGAGGGTAAAGCATGATAATACAGTAAATGTGTTTCATTGTCTAATGTTTGCTCTTTGTATCAGCAAACAACACTACACTACTAGTGATTTGTTTCTATGTTTAGTGAAACACCACACCATACATAATTAACACTTTTATATAATACACATATAGTAAAACATTTTAAATTACAATAAAATGGGAGCATCAAGTACACTTACAGATTCTTAATACACATTTATGCATATATCAAAATATTTAGTAATGGAATTAAAATGCATTGATTTTTATCATTACAAACAATGATGTTTAATATTGTACCCTCCATTTTTATTCATCATTTGCAGTGCTTCATGGTTTGAGAACCAATATTTTGTCTTTTTTTGTCATTTTCATACAATGCTTTTCTTCAAATCAATGGCTTTAACATTATAATTCATCTCAAAGCTATTTAGTTTGGTTCATTGTTTTTTTTTTCAAACTCCTTTGGATAAAATGATTTAGAAACATTCCCAGATCTAAGGCCAATGTTGTCCTTGTCTTTCCATTGCAGTGGCCTACAAACCATTTTACAAGGACATAAAGAAAAATTTACTACCATATATTTGACTTTTGATTAATTGCGGGGCACTTAGGAAGAAAGTAACTTGCATTTTATTGAAAATAACTCCATTACGACTGCATGGGCGGCAGGCACTGTGGAGTCAACATCATGTGACCTCTGTTGAGAGGGTTAGATTGTAAAAGATAAAAGATATAAGCCCATCCAGCCTTGCCAAGACACAACATAACTCTAGGGAAATAATAATACCAACTGCTGCTTGTATCTTCAATGTAGACAGGCAACTGGAAACAGATGCTATGAGCATATCATTATCATTTTACTGGGAAATATAAAAACAAAAGCCACATTCCAAGGCCTCTTCAGTCATGCAGGTCTTGCCTTTGAATTGTTTTAGTGTCTTTTATTAAAATTATTAATAATACAAAACTTGAACTTAACATCTGACATCACTTGTTTCCAGTTTGCAGCCTTTCTTCTTTAAAATGGTCTTCATAATGCTTGATAAATGCAGCGTTCATGTTCCTCTGTCCGTTAACTTTGTAAGACATGAGTTTCAGCTTTTTCTTCATGCTGATGTGATGTCTGGCCAAAGGGTTTGTGGGATCTTCATAACCACCGACCCATCCTGCACCCGTTACAACATCCTGTCTTCCCTTTGATGGTTAGCACAGTAAGTATTTCACTGAATGTGCACATATAATATCATCCGTCTGCCATGCACATATAAAAACATCCATGTACGGCTATCTATATACTGCATGTACTCTTTAAGCACACTATATTAAAGGAACATATTGGGTTACTTACAACTGAATGTCAGTGGAGAGAATTTGTGGCATGCTGTAAAGGGACATATCCAAAAACACAGGAATTACGTTGGTTACCAGATATTCTCCTAAAAAAAGAGTACTATTACCTCAAAATGATTATTTTAATAAAGAATGATACAGTATAATAAACAAAAACGGAACAACATGGGTTACCATAGATACACTTTTTTCTCTATTTAAATTTTAATTTCTGATATATTCAAATATTTTCAGAATGAAAATAGTTTTTTCACCAGTTGACTAAAACAAGACTGCAGTTAATACATTGAAAAAAATGAATTTTTCATTAGTATTTTTTTTTACTAAATTTCCAATAAATTATCTATTTTTCTTTGTTTGTTTTAAATATATCTACTGTACGTAAGAAGCAAAAAGCAATATTTTTACTTGTTTATAAAAAAAAAAAAAAAAAAAAAAAAAAAACTGCCAGTGCAGTAAGACAAAATACACTTGTAGTAAATATACATTCTCTGAAACAGTGCAGGTTTTATTTATTTTAACTGAAAAATAAGACAGTACATGCTTCTTAAATAACAGGTTTTATTGCAATGTTCAAGTAATTCACCAACAAAGTATGAAAAAATAAATCAGAGAAGGGGTCTTTAATGGGTGGCCAGCTATTTATTATTTGATCTCAAACTATTTTTGGATAGAAAAAAAAAAGTTAAACAATATTACATTAACATCAACCAAAGCTTAAAAAGCCTAAATTCATGTTTCTTTTTCACACATTAAAATGTATTACACTTTCAGTCTTAAAATAAATCAAAACAGTAGTCTTCAATAGTTGGCTGGCCAATTATTATTTGATCTTAAACTGATTGATGGATGGATGGATGGATGGATGGGTGGGTGGATGGATGGATGGATGGGTGGGTGAATGGGTGGATGGATGGGTGGGTTGAATGGATGGATGGGTGGGTGGATGGATGGATGGATGGGTGGATGGATGGGTGAATGGGTGGATGGATGGATGGATGGATGGATGGATGGATGGATGGATGGGTGGATGGGTGGATGGATGGATGGGTGGATGGATGGATGGATGGATGGATGGATGGATGAATTGGTGAGTGGATGGATGGATGGATGGATGGATGTGTGGATGGTTGGGTGGGTGAATGGGTGGATGGATGGATGGGTGGGTGAATGGGTGGATGGATGGGTGGGTGGGTGGATGGATGAATGGATGGATGGATGGATGGATGGATGGGTAGATGGATGGATGGGTGAATGGGTGCATGGTTGGGTGGATGGGTGGATGGATGGATGGATGGATGGATGGATGGATGAATTGGTGGGTGGATGGATGGATGGATTGATGGATGGATGGGTGGGTGGGTGGATGGATTGATGGATGGATGGGTGGGTGGGTGGATGGATTGATGGATGGATGGGTGGTTGGGTGGGTGGGTGGATGGGTGGGTGGATGGATGGATGGATGGATGGATGGATGGATGGGTGATTGGATGTATGGATAATAGATGGATGGATGGGTGATTGGATGGATGGATGGATGGATGGATGAATGATGGATGGATGGATGGGTGAATGGATGGATGGATGGGTGAATGGGTGGATGGGTGGGTTGAATGGATGGGTGGATGGATTGATGGGTGGATGAATGGATGGATGGATGGATGGATGGATGGGTGGATGGATGGATGGGTGGATTGATGGATTGATGGATGGGTGGATTGATGGATTGATGGATGGGTGGATTGATGGATGGGTGGATGGGCGGGTGGATTGATGGATGGGTGGATGGGCGGGTGGATTGATGGATGGGTGGGTGGATGGGCGGGTGGATTGATGGGTGGGTGGGTTGGTGGGTGGATAGAAGGGGTAGTATGTAGCATGTAAGCCAGGCCTAAATTGAAACACTCAACTTTATACAATATGTATCTGGGCATCCTTGCTCCGTTTCCCATTCCATTGTCCAGAACAAGAGACTAAAACCCAGACTATTCAAAGAATCAGCACCTGTCAGCCTCACAGTTGATTTGTCAATTAAATTTGATGAATTTTTATTCAAAAGTATACTTACTCAGTATGCACTAAAATGATCCAGGGTTGTCTGTTGTCAAAGTTAATCGCTAACAGTAGCAGTTGGCGGCACAATGTCGACGCTACATACTCAATCCTAAAGCTCATTATTGTTACAGCTGCAGCTGTCTGAAACATTTTATGATTGAAGATAAAACTTTATATGCTTTATGACTAAAAATCCAGGCTCAACAAGTATAACCCCATCTGTCGGTGTGTCATGGTGGCCCGTTCCCAGAGCGCCGGGGTGCCCATGTCTCTCATTTTTATGTCTGAGCTACTGTGCAGATTACCCATCATCCTCCCTCTAGATGAAGGGACTCAACAAAGAGCCGAGACACTGCAAATATTAGTCTACAATATCAGGTTTCTGTGGAGTTATGGTTGGTCGTTGTGTTTGGTGGTGGGAAGCTACTAAGCCAACTTTTGACAGATGTCCAGGACGCACACTGGTGACATCACTGCTGTTCGCTTGCTTGCCAAAGAAAACGGGGCAGAAGTCTCTGGAGCTGACAGCAGTCTGGATCCTGTCCCATATAAACACTTTCCCCAGGATCCCAGCACCGGAATGTGATGATATCACCCGACTAGAAATCTTTACAAGCTTTTGGGACAAATGGTATCCATCATAACCAAAAATGCATGGATGGTTTATGACTTCGGTTGCACCGTTTTACAAGCCCATGTATTACAGCCACCCATTTAGCGCATATCAGCGTCTTAGACCATCATCCGCCATTTCATCACTTTAAAATTAGCTGGCGGATGCAGAAATTCCTCGGACGCTTCCGTGTTAAGGTAAATATGTTGTTAGGACGTTACTCATTGGCCTAAATACTGTAAATCAGTGGTTCTCAACTGGTTTTGCTTCAGGCTCAAACTTGATGTTTCGCTGGACATCAAGTGGCAACCCAATGCAGACAACTGTGTATTGTATAAAATTAAACAAAACAAAAATGTTGTTCCCAAGACTTTCTGTCTTCTGCAGAACACAAAGGATTTTTTTTTTTTTTTTTTTTTTCTGAACAATGTTTTTTCCCCCCATTCAAAGTCAATGGGGTCCAAATCAACAAAAAGTTGGAGTCCATTGACTTTCACTGTTTCACTGTTTTTCACTGACAAAAAAAACAAAAAAAACAGATATTTTACAAAATATCTTCTTTTGTGTTCTACAGAAGAATGAATGTCATACAGCTTTGGAATGACATGTAATTAAATGATGACATAATTTTATTTTTATTTTTATTTAAATATCCCTTTAATATTAAACAGTGAAATAATTACCCTTTTGAAGAATAAGTACACATTATCACACTTCCAAAAGAGTTCTTATTATGGAATAATATAATGTACTTTAAATAAAATATCCTTAAGTGTGAATGGAAAATAATGCTGTGCGTGTTAATTGCAATTAAATAAAAATGTATTATAGTTTAAATTTAGATTTAATTTAATTTAATTTAATTTTTAAGCTGAACTTTTTGTCCAATCTTTATATGTAATTTCATTATTTTAAATGTGGGCAAAGTGTATTGTCAAATGTACTGACAACCATGTATAGTAAATTAAAATATACTTTAATATCATTTCTATTTAAACTTGTGTATTAAACATATTTGTAATTACACATTTGTAACAGAAAAGTTTAGTTTAGAACATTTAAAACGGTATATAAACTTAAAATGTAATATATTGATTAACACATTACATTTATAACTATAATCAAGTACTTTACATGTGCTTTAATTCTTTAAATTGCGGCAAAAGATTTTTAAAACAATAAATTTACATGAACTTTGAAGTAAAACCTTTAATTTGACATAATTACGAAGTGCACTTTTTAAAAATATGTGTGTTAAAAAAAATAGTCATGACAGTGTCTCTCTTTAAGTACATTTAAGTGGCCTTTAATTAATACTATATTAATTGCAAGTAAGTAAAGTACACTACAAATGCATATTCAATACATTTAAGCACATTTGAACACCATGAACTGCAAAAGTCCCAGTAATACGTAAAATTATTAACATGACTTTCTAGTTTTTTGTTGTGTTTATAATTTTGAGTATTATACTTCACCACACAAAACACACTGTGGTTGGAACAAACCATGTTTATCCTTGCTGCAAGTGAAACTGTATTTAAAATAATGTGGGTTGTATTTTACCTTGTTTAGTTCTGTTCATGGTTTTGGAGAATGAGGGCATGTCACGCAACCAGTCCATTTTAGCATCAGTCTAATACAACTAGCTTCTATCAATCGACAGATTACCAGCGCCAAAATATTATATGAATGCATAGCCAAATGTTGACTTCAACAACAATAGATAACGGAAGCATTTTCTCCTCCCTTTCAAACCCTGGTAAGCCTATTTTATGTTGTTATCCTTTACATTTATATGATTCCATACAATTTATTATTTACATTTAGCACTAAAATCTGAAGAACAGGTCAACTTGGAGAAATATAGTCCAAATTGTTTACCCATGGAAGGCAGAAACAGGCTTCAGGAACCTGTCGGATGTGAAGTTCCCTGTAGAAATACTCAAAAAGTTCCTTGCCTTTTCTGAGTGCTCTGAAAAAGGTGACAGCTTGTTTTATGTCCAAGACAAACACAGAGGTTCTTTCCAGTATACCATGTTCAAATCTGATGAAAGGTGCTGTATTTTTGTGGAGGGGAAGCACACAACACAGAGGACCTATTAACTCTTACAAACGACTGAGGGGAGATCTGTGAAACTGAACAGACTGTAAAATACACACTGCTATAGGCACATGTTCAGAGACATCAGTTTGACTGACTAGAATATAACCTCTAGTGGCTCTCAACTGGTCTGTCATGACTCAGAAATGGGTTTCAGGTCTGTTCTGATATGGCAGAAAGAAAAATCAATGTCAATTGCAACTAACCATATAATCGTACATTGTTATGATAGCAAAGTAAATAGGCTTATCAAGTTTTTAGATGTTTCCCATATTGTTTGTTATTGACACTGAATGCTGTGTTTTTCAGGCGCAAATTGGCTGTCAGTTTTTTGTTTGGATCTAATAATATATTAAAACCGTAAGAATCCAACGTGAATACAAAAATTATATATTATATATTAACTTGGCATATGCATTTTTTAACTTAGACACTTGTCATTGTGGAACTTTAAATGAAGAAGAAGAAATAAGAAAGAAATAAGAAACTATGGCAAACATTTTGCACGTGAAGTCCTACCAAGCATAACGGTAAATCTGACCTAGATTTTTGCTTACGCTTGGGACTGTTTTGAAAGTTTTGTATGTTTTCTTTTCATTTCAGCCTCAGTTGACTGACTCTTTGGCACCTGGGGAACAGCTAAGCAAAAACAAGAGCCACTGAAGCTAAACACGAAACCACAAAACTAAACTCCCGACATTTGCTCCGCAGTCACGCGAAACTCTTAACTTCACCGGAATACCCAGTAGATTCACTTCTATGGAGGAAAAAACATGGTATTCTTTGTTGTCATGTGGCTCTTTTCTCAATTGAAGGTAACCGGAAGGACTGATTCATTAACTGAAGGGTTACTGGGACCCCGTCACCACTGTGCCAAGGTTCGTCCTTGAAGTAAATGCACTTGAAGTTGCTTTAGCTCTAATACTAATTCCAAAGGTCATATGACAGGATTTAATCAAATTCCTGAACATGTATGAAGCCATTTGAGTTATTAATATTCCCATCTTCACCTTATCTCCATCCCCAGCCGGTTAGTTGGGAATGACGCCATCTGACTGTGTAAAGTCAAGACTTCATAACCTCAGAGCTAAATACTGAGTCAGGCACACAATGACATAAACAGTGAGTCAGGAACACCCTCATTGATTTGTGAGCCACTATTTATTGCTCTATGTTTCTGGCTTACAATTAAACATAACAGTTTGTCTTTGGGTGGCATGGTGGCTCAGTGGGTAGCAATGTCATCTCACAGCAAGAAGCTCCCTGCTTCGAGTCCAGGAGGAATTTCTGCATTTATGCTGCTTCACGTGTTATCGGAAATTTCCTGTTTCCCATTTATGAAATCATGATTACGAGCTTGTCGCATTCAAGCTTCTTTGTTATCGGAAAGAATAAAATGTTCATGTCCAACTTCCGACTAGGAAACTCGTGTATTTATGATAATTCTGATAGCATGTGAAGGCAGCATTAGTTTCATGTTCTCCCAATGTTGGCACAGATTTCCTTCAGGTGCTCCAGTTGGACAGGTGAATTGGAGTCACTAAATATGCCTGTAGGTGTGAATCAGAGTATGGTTGTGTCCAAAACCACATAATCTCTGAGTAGGTACTTCTTTTGAGCAAGTAATTACTTTATGACCTAAGTATGTAAGTATGTTCTATATCAGGGGTGGCCAGTGTCGGTCCTGGAGAGCCACAGTCCTGCAGAATTTTGCTCCAACCTTGAAAAAAACTCACCTGCTTGTAGCTTTCTAGTAACTCTTAAGGCCCGTTCACACCAAGGACGATAACTATAAAAATAACGATAAAGATATAGTTCTAAAAATCGTTCTCAATATTAAAGAATAGCCACACCACAGCTATAACGATAAAGTCACAGAGAAACGATATCGTTGGAATCACTTTCAGAATGACTTTTTCCAGCTGATGAATGATAAAAACATTGACACCCAATCAGAATCCATCCTGTTATAACGAGCTCCAGAATTTAAAGTGGCAGACGACTGTGTGCTTAGAATAAACAGACGATATCTTTCGTTGGTGTGGACGCTAATATTGTTATCGTTATAGTTATCGTTCTTGGTGTGAACGGGGCTTTAGACCTTGCTTAGCTTGTTCAGGTGTGTTTAAGGTTGGAGTGAAACTCTGCAGGACTGTGGCTCTCCAGGACCGACATTGGCTACCCCTGTTCTATATAGTCTAGGGGTATCAAAACCTGCTCCTGGAGGGCCACTGTCCTGCAGAGTTTAGCTCCAACTTGCCTCAACACAACTGCCTGGAAGTTTCTAGTATGCTTCAAGACCTTGATTAGCTGGTTCGGGGTTTTTGGGGGGGGGGGGTTGGAGCTAAATTTGGACATAGTACATTCATCATGCTGTCATTGACCTACCTTGTGTCACTTTAATGCATTAACACAAATCTTCTCCCTTGGCCGCATGGGATAGTAAAGTGTCCATGGAATGTGCATTCAGAATCTCGCCAGAAGTAGTAGGTCAGCCGAGTACTTTTCGCGTACTGTTTTATGAATACTGTGAATTCGAACATACTACTCTCTTCACATACTGTTTTTCACCTGCTATATAGTAGGAAAGTATGTAGCCTATGAATGTGTAAGTGTGTGTTATCCCTGTGATGGACTGGCAATTGATCGAGGGTGTTTCCCTGTCTACAGCCCGAGATTCTGGGACAGTCTCCAGCATCTCTATGACCCTACAAAGGACAAGCAGTTTGGAAAACGGATGGATGTTTTATCTTTGGCTTTAAATATTAAAAGCATCTCACTGGAATGACCTCTATTTCTTGTTTCTGTTTCATTGCCAGTCATTTCACAGGACTGAGGGTCATGGGATTAAGTAGAACAGAAGATAGGACTGTATCCTTTTGAAAGAGGTTTGCAGATTCCCCCACTGAACATCAGGCAAGTACTGATCCTGACATGATAACTGGGAACCACAATTACAAGTGGGTATTATGTGGCATCTATAAATGTCACCATAAAATAAGAGCCATCTAAGGAAGTACATCTGGATGACTAGTCAACTATGTCCAGAAGATACAGCCCCAGTATTCAATGATTCCTCATCACTCACTACAACCTGTGCTGCCAGGGTCACAGTCTGCCCTGAAACACTCCTTCAGGGAATTTATTGTGCCCTCTGCTCCTCTCAGAATAGTTTACGGACATTGGCTGGCCGTGATCCTCATGGTTGGACTAACGCAATCTGTCAAGGCACACGGTGATGAGTCTGTTATCACTGCCGTACCTCAGGAGTCCAGCCAGCGTATTGTTTCATAGGGCTTCCTATTTCCTGAACAGGACAGTCCTGCTGGGAATGCGAGATATATACCGGCACCTCACAATGTGGATTAGGTGATGACAACCATGTCTGACTTTTGCAAATTGAAGGGGTTAGCGAAGGGTCTGTAGTTCCCCTTTATGCAAATGGATACTTTCATAAGGATCACATACCAACAATCTTCTACCATGCTAAAGCACTGAGAAAAACTACAAACAGGTTTTAATCCTATGTACTTAATATGACAGATGTACTTTTGTGATGATACATTTGATGTTGTGGCACAGATTTTCCAATTAGGTCTGTTTGTTTTGTTTGCTTGTAAGTTTTAAAAAAAAAATAAGACAAATAGTGTTTGTAATATGGCCTGATAGTATTTTGGTAACTTTTTGAAACACCTCATTAAAATATAGTGTAGTGGTTGTAAAATGTAATGTTGAGGAAGTTACTTTTAAAAGTAATGCATTACAATATTGCGTTACTCCATAAAAAAGTAACTATTTGTGTTACTTAGTTACTTTGTATGGAAAGTGATGCATTATGTTACTTTTGCATTACTTTTGGTCACCTGGACTAGGCTTGTTTATTTATTTTTTTAATAACAAATCTGTAAAGGTCCTTTCACAACAAAAGTGAATTTAATAAGCCTCAGACTGAAGGAAGTGCCTTTGCATTTACTCCCAATTTCTTTCAACACCAGGACAGGAGAGGTATCAGTGAATAAATGGAAAAACAAACTAACTTGCGTTACTTATTTGAAAAAGTAACTCAAGTATTTGTAAAAGTAATGTATTAATTTACTAGTTACTTGAAAAAAAATAATCTGATTACATAACTTGTGTTACACTGCCTAACTGACCTAACAAACAAAACCTAGTATTGCACAATGATCAGAAATCCAACTTACTTCCACAAACAGGTTCTTCTGAACAATTTCAGTGAAACAAAATCACTTCTGGGGTTCTTTTACATCAGTGATTCCCAAGCAGTGGGTACTAGGAAAGGTACGTTTCGCTTTGTCAAACCAATAATCGCAAAAAATCGCTTTATTAAAAAAATAAAAATTACAAAAATAAATTTAATTCTTCTAGTATCAGCTTACACATGGGTTTCAAGCTCATTGTAAGTCAGACATGTCTGCAATTTTCACTTCAAGGAGTCTGATTTGTGAAAGAATCAGACTGGTTATACGAAATGGTTCAACCAGTTAATCAAGAACCAAGTCAAAAGAATGATTTACTCAGGAGTCACACATTCTCAATAGGTCACGGATATTAAGTAGACCACATGTGTGTAACAGGTACAGAGCACTTCAGAAAAAGAAGCCGCAACAGGAAGCTCTCTTCAAATAGTGCTCATGTTAATTTGGTGTCTTCTGTCCTGCTTTGGTGAACAAGGGAAATGGTTTATTGCTTTTATCACTGGCATCAAGCTGAATTCGAGAGGCCACTGGGGAAGAGAGGCTGTTTGCTCAAGTGGAGCCAATTACCAAAAATAAATTGGGTCTTCCTCTCTTGCACTCTTTTCTCTTCCTCTCTGGCCTCATCTTTTTGGCATGGTGTCCACTCAGGTCTGGGTCTCAGCCATGCAGCCTCGTCCTTCCAAATAAACACACTGGTAATGGCTATTTACTCAGTGTGTAAGAGCAATTTCACTAGAGGAAGTTAAACATCTTTGACAAATGAAATGCCTGCAGATAAATCACTGTTGCCCTTTCTTTGGGCTTGACTGAGAGGTACTGATGTATTGTAACTGTTACCAGCAGTGCTTTCAAGAGCTTGAGCCGTTTCAAAATACGGCGGTCAGAGTGGTGTCAAGATTTTGATCATAAAGTTCACTAGGCCCCATTTTAAACCACTGAGAATGACTGAAATATCTAGAAGTTTTGGATGAATGAGATGGCTCAATCATTCTAATTTTATTCAGTGGATTTGTCAGCTGTAATTAAGAATATTGATAGACAGAATGTGGAATTTGAAGAAATGTCAAAGTAAATGGAGCCTTCTAGAAAGTGCTGAATGGTGATGACAATATGGTAACATTTTTTCGATAGTCCACTTTAGACATCCTGCTGACTATAAGTAACTTTGCATCTACATGGCAAATAGCAGTCATTAGACTATTAGTAGATTGTCTGCTTAATATCTGCTTAAACTATTTTAATGGTCCTTCAAAAGACATTCTCCTGACTATAAGTAACTTTGCAAATAAATGTCAACTAACCCTTATTATACTAACCCCAACAATCTGGATATATCTACACAACAATGTTGTACTAAAAAAGGATATGTTTTTCTTTCCTTGTTTTTTTTTTTTTTTTTTTTTTTTTTAAAGTTTTGCGAACAGAAGACAACATTGTCAAAACAATCCCCATTCGTACGTATCTGTGAAAATGACTTAAATGCTGTATTATTTATGACGGGCCAGTAGTTGGCGATGTCACTTTGTAAAGAAACACCGCGTGCCTACGCAAATACCTATAGACTGGACGTGTAATACGCATGCGCATGACGTCACTGTTTTCACAAATTTGGACATGATAATGATAGCGTTTTCAAAAAACTTCCACTTCAAAAGCCATTTTCACAAGTTTGCGTTTTCAGAACCTAAAAGCTCTGTTGTTGTGTAAAAGAACGGCTAATGCGCATTAAATTTTTCCGTTTTTTATTTGAAAACAGTGTCAGGTAAATGACCCCTAATACTCTAATAAGTGTCAGTGGACATGTAGTTGCAAACTAACTTATAGTTAGTAGAACGTCTAAATTTAGATTCTGACTATCGAAAAAAGTGCAACTAAGCAGCATCTTTAATGACTGAAAATGGGCTCTTTTTACTGGATGGTGAGTTAGAACGACAATATTTAGCATAGTGTGCACTTTCTCCCATTGCCTGTGGACGTCTCTATGTAATATCAAGGCAACAAAAAATAAAAATAGCTACAGCACTCAATAGACAGTAAACAACTTCACTTGTACTTAGTACAAACCAAAAACTTTTTCAAAGACAGCAATAGTAGTAGATAACTCAACAATAACAGCTCAGAAGATCCACAAACAGAATCAGGGCCTGAGTTTCGGTTTTTAAACTGGGGGGGGGAATTCCCCCCTTACATGGGTCACATGGGGGGGATTTAAAGATTCGGGGTTGGGGTAAATTGACACATCGGGCTAAATTAATCATCTTCATTTATTTATGTCTACAGTTTTTAATATATCTTGGTTTTCAAAGAATTATAACTAAATTTGTCATGCTCTCTTTCAAATAGACATTAAGAACTGTATTAAAACTATATTAAGAATCACTTTTTATATTCCAGTTTCAGTTCAATTTCTTTGTTTAAAAAAAAACTTTATACAAAATACACCATGCTCTCCTTCAAACTGACATTAAGAACTATATATTAGGTCCTCTCTTTCAGTGTATTTCATGGGTTTCAGATCAGTTCAGTTCTTTGCTTTTTCAAAACTTCATACAAAATACGTCTGTGCTCTCCTTCAAATTAACCTTAAGAACTCTGTTTAAACTATATTAATGTATCTTAGTTTCAGTGTCTTTCATGTTTCAGTTCAATTTTAATCACTTTTTTCCATTGCTTGTAACTTTGCATAACAATAGACGCATTGGACTTGAAACAGCTGCGCAGAATGAATGCTGTATGACATCAAGTATCGCGAGAGCGATAAGAGAGCAGACGGACCCATTCGAATCGCTCTCGCGGCTTCCAGAGTCGAACGCGCCCAGTAGAAAACAAGTAGAAGCGCAGTCGTGTGCAAACAATCAAAAAGTTCTTGAACTGAATTAATTTGAAATTTTTTGGATAACAAATTTAATGTCGCTTATTGCTTCATATTTATGAGTTGCTCTTTTTGTGCCTTCTGAATAAAAAAGAAATGTCTCTGCTTTCTTTAGCCAAATATTCCCCCACCTAACGTTTTAGCGTTGTGAAATAATTAATCAGAGTGTTATATTTGTTTTTATTTAAGAAAAAAAGCTCTCCAAGGTTAAGCATTTCATTATGATGATCTTTATTCATTTTGAGTAATAACACAAAGGACAAATATTTTTGCAAGCTGTTGGCGTCTTCTCGCCGTTGGAAACATGGGTCGTTACGTGAGATGATGACTATCAGTGAACAGGAATCTATTTTATCTCATGTTCATTCATATTAACTTTCGATAAAATGCACATTTTAAGATAAGATGATGATTTACTCGCGCTTCGCTGCTGCTGTGTTGAGTCGCAGGGCTCTCAAGTGTCACGCATTGGGCGTGAGACACACGCATTTCAACCCGTTCACACGCTCACACGCCACACCTTGTATTTCTCACGCTGAGAAGGGATAACTTGTCCCGCTATATATACACAATTAATAGATGAGGAAATACGGAGGTAAATTCTCTGCGGAGTTCATAGCTCTCTGGACTCTCGAATTATGCAGAGTTAAATGCCACCTACCAGCCAATCAGAAATTATGTGTTTCCGTTTAAATTACGCGATTCTGCCGCGAGCGCGTTCGTTACTAAGCAACATGGATGCGCAACGCACATGGAGTGTGAGTTGGAGAGAGAAAGATCCGATGAATGCTGTAGGTAACCCCTTCATTTATTTATTTATTTATTTATTTTTTCAGTTTTAAGATTCCTGGGGCCAGAAATCACTTGCCTGTGAAAAGACAGTGAGAGCTGGTATGTCTCTCTCTCTCTCTCTCTCTCTCTCTCTCACACACACACACACACACACACACACACACAGAGCTTGACATACATGCTCAGGACAAGTTCTGTAATCCTATATATGTGTACAGTATGTACATTAGTACTGCTGTTCCAGTTGGCTCCGTTTGGGGCAAAATTTCTTTTTAATTTTGATACATTGGATTTTAAATATATAAATGTTTTTATTTTATTAGAATGAATTTGTCTTTCATCAGATTTACCAGATGTTGTAATTTCTATTTGTGCTGGTCCAATTATGAGCAATAGGTAAAATTGAACTGTAAAAACTTGGGTGCTGCAAATATTTGAGTTGCTCCTCCCCTTTGACTTGCCCCTCCCCTTTGAGTGACTCCTCCCCTTTGCATGGCCCCTCCCCTAATCTCACTCCAAACTTTCGTTATAACTTGAGAGCCCTGGAGTCGGCAGGCGCGCTCTATCCACTCACACACTATAAAGAGCATTTAATGTTTGAATTTCGCGATTAAAATAATATAAGCCGATACTATCTTCACAAGCAGCTCATTATGACTCAGAATATTAGAGCGCGTGACACAGGCTTGTGTGAACCAGTGCGACGCGGGCCGATGCTCTGCTACAGGACTCAACGACAGAGAAGGCCGGTGCAGCGCGGTTTAAAAACAACAACAAAAAAACAGGCTGTTTGAACCAGTGATTTATTTTTTTCACGTGGGTAGATGTATTTAATCTGAGATGAAGGAAATATATTTGTGCGGGAATTTCTCGCATTATAAAAGTTAAACTTGCGGGAATGGTTTAAATTATGCGCGATCCCCGCAATCCCGCGCCGAAATTCAAGCCCTATATTGAGAACAAAAAAGGGGGTTTAAAATGGCAAGGTAATAGCAATGTATTTAAATTAACAGGACAAAAAAAATGCTATCATAAAAATTGTGAGGGCTTCTTCATACTCACTGTGTGTATTGGACAGTGACCTCTAGTGGTCTGGATGATTAGAGACTATATCATCTAAATAAAAAAATTAACAAATAAAAAGTGTGAGGGCTACTTCATACTCACTGTCTATAGTGGATAGTGCCCTCTAGATGATTAGAGACAATCTCAACTGAATAAAAAAAATAAAAACTGAGGGCTTTATCATATTGACTGTCTGTAGTGGACAGTGCCCACTAGTGGCCTGGATGTTTTGAGATGATCTCATCTGAACAAACAAATAAAAAGTGTGAGGGCTTTTTCATACTTACTGTCTATAGTGGACAGTGACCTCTAGTGGCCTGGATGATTTGAGACAATCTCATCTGATGATGTGTTTATGTCTACTACAGAATATAGTAAATAATAACACACCTTTTCTCAACAAGCGGCACAATTTGAAGTATCATACATGTCTGTAGCGCAAACTAAGTTACATGAGGTTCTGAAAAGCCCTTAACCCCAAGTCTGAGCAATAATAATAACAATGCTTACTCAGTTACACTACTAGTTTAAATCTGTGTAAAGGTGGTACTTGTATTGGGTATTAAAACTGTCTTTCTATAGACATCAATTGGAGGTACAGTAGCAGCAATGAATGACGTGAGATTAATTCTGCTGTGTAAATCCATTCAGCTGTATTTCTGAATGAGAAGACACCTGCCCCTCCCAAATCACTGCACAATGTCACTGCTAAACCAGGCGCTTCACGTGGTGTCCTTCCAAGTTTCCGGATCTCTGTGTGAAGGGCACGGGAAGACAGCTGTGCCAGGGACAGATGTTGCGTGGAACAGGTGTCTGGAGCTTGGTTTTCCGCTGGATTAGCATGTTCATGATGGACAGGCCACACAGACTTCAAATGCAGCTCCCGCGGCTAACCACATCAAACAGACAGACGGCTGATAATGAGCTGAGGGGCGAGAGACAGAGAGGTAGACAAGGTTAAAACGAGAGACGCTGAGCTGAGACAGCTTTTTAAATATATAAAGCTGTCATATTATCAAGTAAAACTGGTGTATTGGCTGATGAAGGGAGATACTGGGTAGAAGCTAATGAATAAAAGTCATTTTTATTTAGCGTGGCAATAGGTGTTTTGGTAATATTTTAGATTAGGGAACACTATTCACTATTAACTAATTGCTTGTTTGCATGCATATGACTAGCACATTGGCTGTTTATTAGTACTTGTAAAGTACATATTAATGTCTTGTTCGGCATGACCTTATTTTAAATACCTTAATCCTACTCAACACCTAAAGTTAACAACAACTACCATACTAACTGTCAATAAGCAGCAAATTAGGAGTTTATTGAGGGCAACAGTGAACATGTGTTGTCATTGTTTTTAAAACTGTGGCAGCTTATTTTTGCCATGGAATAAAAATATAGAAAATATAATTCCAATTTTTTTAATCTCACAATTCTGACTTTAGTTTATATAGCACAATTCTGGATTTTTTTCTTGCAATTGCCAATTTATATTTCACAATTCTGCCTTTTTTCTCACAATTGTGAGTTTATATCTCACAAATCTGATTATTTTTTCGCTATTGTGAGTTTATATCTCAGAATTCAGACTTTTTTTCCTCGAGTTTATATCCCACATATCTGATTTTTTGTTTTGTTTTGTTTTGTTTTGTTTTTTTGTTTACTTGTTTGTTTAGTTTTTTTGTTATTGCAAATATATATCTCACAATTCAGGGTTTTTTCTCGCAATTGCAAATTTATGTTTTACAAATCAGACTTTTTTCTTGCAATTGCAACTTTATATCTCACAAATCTGATTATTTTCGCACAACTATAAGTTAATATCTCACAATTCAGGATTTTTTCTTACAATTGCGACTTTGTGTCTCACAAATCTGATTATTTGTCACTATTGTGACTTATTCACAATTTGGACTTTTGTCTCAAAATTACGAGTTTATATCTCACAATTCTGACTTTTTTCTCAGAATTACAAGAAAAAAGTCATAATCATTTTATTTATTTAATTTTTCATTCTGTGCCATAAATAAGGATCCATACAACAGTGTAGCTTTTCAAGTAACAAGTCGATTTTTCTAGCAAGTAGCGGGGTAGCATGATGCTAAAAACATTCAGACAAACTCAATTAATAATCAAATGTTTTCTAAACTGTCCTCTCTCTCATATATAGTTTAATTCATTCTAATGAATCGGTTCTTTTGGATGGTCTATGTAGATGAATAGCCTGATTGAGATTGTAGTTTTTGTGCTTGTATAGCTAATTATATAACCTGAAAAAGTTGTTTGCATTTGATTGTTTAGCTACTTTCCATTTTAATTACTGTAGCTTTTACCTTAGCAAGTAGCTTCCCAATGCTAATAAGAAAGAGTGTGATGAATTGGTGACACAAATTTGCCACTGCTTGGTTTGAAAGTAACTTCTGTGTGAGCTGTGCTTCATAAACCGCAACACTATTGACAAAGCAGACCAAATGGATGTTTTTGTCTGCAAAATTTTACTAATAAAGGCCATTTCTTGAACGCTTAGCAAACTGACATGGATCCTCAAAAGTCTGAAGTGAATGTTTTACTATTCAGGCTTTTAGCTAACATACTAACTTTAACTTACTAAACAAGATTCCTTTGAAACTACTGATCCACTATGACAATAGAAAAAGAAAACTGGCCATAAGCGTCTTACGGTGCACAAGTATGGAAACTAGGAAAAGGCCACAATTCAACATTTAATACTGAATAGCTTATCTTCTTATTATGTGGTCATAATTCGGTATTGGTAGGACTGGATTCAAATAGTGACCTCAGCCACTGATGATATATGATACAGAATATGTTGATACAACATGGTCCGGACTGAGCTCTTCTGTCAGAAGCAGAATGCTAGCTAACTTGATATAAATTAATATAAATGGTTTCCAGATCTATTGAATGGTATTTTGGACTGATTCTTGACAGTAGGATACTTCTATTTGAAACCACTATAAGAGATGTTAATGGAAAAATAAAAGAAGCAGCATTAGTTCATCGTACTATCATGTGAAACCACTTTCAGAAAACATGCCTTTCAACCCATTTCAAATATGAATCTTTATGGATTCTTTATGTATAAATATTGCTTGTATTGTTATGTAGTTTAACATATTTGAAATTCAACATGACAAAATCAATCAAAATGTTTTTTCTTTATTTATTATTACAAGTACTTTTTAAAATGGGTATGTTTCTGTTGATTATTTTACTAATAATCATTTTATTATTATTATTATTGTTGTTGTTGTTGTTGTTGTTGTTATAGTAATTACACTGAACAAAATTATAAACGCAACACTTTTGTTTTTGCCCCCATTTTTCATGAGCTGAACTCAAAGATCTAAGACTTTTTCTATGTAAACAAAAGGCTTATTTCTCTCAAATATTGTTCACAAATCTGTCTAAATACAGTGGGTACGGAAAGTATTCAGACCCCCTTAAATTTTTCACTCTTTGTTATATTGCAGCCATTTGCTAAAATCATTTAAGTTCATTTTTTTCCCTCATTAATGTACACACAGCACCCCATATTGACAGAAAAACACAGAATTGTTGACATTTTTGCAGATTTATTAAAAAAGAAAAACTGAAATATCACATGGTCCTAAGTATTCAGACCCTTTGCTGTGACACTCCTATATTTAACTCAGGTGCTGTCCATTTCTTCTGATCATCCTTGAGATGGTTCTACACCTTCATTTGAGTCCAGCTGTGTTTGATTATACTGATTGGACTTGATTAGGAAAGCCACACACCTGTCTATATAAGACCTTACAGCTCACAGTGTATGTCAGAGCAAATGAGAATCATGAGGTCAAAAGAACTGCCTGAAGAGCTCAGAGACAGAATTGTGGCAAGGCACAGATCTGGCCAAGGTTACAAAAAAATTTCTGCTGCACTTAAGGTTCCTAAGAGCACAGTGGCCTCCATAATCCTTAAATGGAAAGACGTTTGGGACGCACTTGTCAGAACCCTTCCTAGAGCTAGCCGTCCGGCCAAACTGAGCTATCGGGGGAGAACAGCCTTGGTGAGAGAGGTAAAGAAGAACCCAAAGATCACTTGGCTGAGCTCCAGAGATGCAGTCGGGAGATGGGAGAAAGTTGTAGAAAGTCAACCATCACTGCAGCCCTCCATCAGTCGGGGCTTTATGGCAGAGTGGCCCGACGGAAGCCTCTCCTCAGTGCAAGACACATGAAAGCCCGCATGGAGTTTGCTAAGATGGTGAGAAATAAGATTCTCTGGTCTGAGACCAAGATAGAACTTTTTGGCCTTAATTCTAAGCGGTATGTGTGGAGAAAACCAGGCACTACTCATCACCTGTCCAATACAGTCCCAACAGTGAAGCATGGTGGTGGTAGCATCATGCTGTGGGGGTGTTTTTCAGCTGCAGGGACAGGACGACTGGTTGCAATCGAGGGAAAGATGAATGCGGCCAAGTACAGGGATATCCTGGACGAAAACCTTCTCCAGAGTGCTCAGGACCTCAGACTGGGCCGAAGGTTTACCTTCCAACAAGACAATGACCCTAAGCACACAGCTAAAATAACGAAGGAGTGGCTTCACAACAACTCCGTGACTGTTCTTGAATGGCCCAGCCAGAGCCCTGACTTAAACCCAATTGAGCATCTCTGGAGAGACCTAAAAATGGCTGTCCACCAACGTTTACCATCCAACCTGACAGAACTGGAGAGGATCTGCAAGGAGGAATGGCAGAGGATCCCCAAATCCAGGTGTGAAAAACTTGTTGCATCTTTCCCAAAAAGACTCCTGGCTGTATTAGATCAAAAGGGTGCTTCTACTAAATACTGAGCAAAGGGTCTGAATACTTAGGACCATGTGATATTTCAGTTTTTCTTTTTTAAAAATCTGCAAAAATGTCAACAATTCTGTGTTTTTCTGTCAATATGGGGTGCTGTGTGTACATTAATGAGGAAAAAAATGAACTTAAATGATTTTAGCAAATGGCTGCAATATAACAAAGAGTGAAAAATTTAAGGGAGTCTGAATACTTTCCGTACCCAGTGTGTGTGTGTTAGTGAGCACTTCTCCTTTGCTAAGATAATCCATTCACCTCACAGGTGTGGCATATCTAGATGCTGATTAGACAGCATGATTATTGCACAGGTGTGCCTTAGGCTGGCCACAATAAAAGGCCACTCTAAAATGTGCAGTTTTACTGTATTGGGGTGGGGTGGTGAGGGGTGAGGGGTGAGGGGAGGAGAGGGTGAGGGAGGGGGAGAGGGTGAGGGGAGGGGGTGAGGGGAGAGGGGTGAGGGGAGGGGGGTGAGGGGAGGGGGGAGGGGGATGAGGGGTGAGGGGAGGGGGATGAGGGGTGAGGGGAGGGGGAGAGGGGTGAGGGGTGAGGGGAGGGGGAGAGGGGTGAGGGGTGAGGGGAGGGGGAGAGGGGTGAGGGGTGAGGGGTGAGGGGAGGGGGAGAGGGGTGAGGGGAGGGGGGGTCCTGGTTCTGCCTGTTGCAGTCCCACAGCCATAGCCAAAAAATAGCAACAAAACTGTAACCATCTTGCCCAAATAGACCAAAACATTTCCTAACAAGAGTTTGTTGCGTAAGGAAATTATTTCCCCCTTAATCGCCTTTTATTAAATCAGGGTGAAGCAATTAGGGTGTGTATTTAGCTTTAATATGGCCTTTATTAAGAATATTCATTCCACAGCATTCGAACTGGGAAGCAGATCTGAAACAGTCACACAGGCACTAATGTGTAAAAGGAGCTTGAGGGCTTCGCTGAGTCATTCAATTAGACTCAACACACACGAGTAATTCATTAAAAACAGACCAGAGTGTCCATAACAGGGTGAACATATCAGTCTGATCCAGATCAATACATCATGATCAAACGCATATTATCTCATTGAGAGATATTTATTTGTATTCAGGTGGAGTTGTGTAAAAATAAATAAAAACCACTGAAATTAGATCCCTGGTCCAGCAAGGGTTTTAAAAAATTCATAACCCAAAGTATAAGCAAAAGTAATAGTGTTGCTTGCCTATTGAATAATCAATACTCTTTAATAATGCATGATTCATTGGGAAATAATATTAACAATGGATTACATCAACAAGCAAATATAGTGTTGGTTGATTTCATGCTTGTTTGATGCTATCAGGTTTGTCTTTGTTTCTTAAGCAGCTGAAGTGATTGTCAGCACTTTAGAAACACAGACAGATGCAACGGCTGCTTAATAAGACAAACAAATCTGAAGCGCAATCTGTCAAAACTCAGATGCAAAATGAATTCATTCTGGCAGAAGAAAGATTGGGATCTCAAAGGAATCTTCATTTAAATGCAGAGTCACACCGGCATATTTTCGCACATTTCGGCTGTTTTTCCAGGCTCACGTTTGGATTGTATTTCCATGTGCTGGAATGCATTTAAATGAACGCGGATGCATTAGCATATTGCAAGACAGAGCATGTGTTCTGTAAATGCATGGGCATTTCTTCAACTACACACACTTTTGGCCCTTAAAAGGCACTTTTAACACTCGCACTAGATGAATTTGTCTACAAAGGAATTCTTCAATTTATTTATTTATTTATCATTTTTTTCAGAACCAACCAGGCCCAGATCTATGGCAAAATCACTAAGGTGACTTTATATATTTCATACATTCTTCACATTCAGTGGTGTATCATCAAGTCATTATAAATTCTTGTGCAAAACATTTTAGAATATTATAAATCTACACTACACATGTTGAAGGCATGGAAGCACAAAACAGTATAGTTCTTATATATTTCTAAATATTTAAATAGTTTAATTTGTAAAAGTGTAGTCATATTTTTATGAGAAATTTTATTACTTTGTGATTGACAGTCTGGGTCTGTGACGAGGGTAAAACTATCAAATCTATAAAAGTCATTTGAGCGTTAATTTAAAATAGCTAATAATAATAATAATAAAGCATTAAATAAAAACGGGAAAAATGTTAAAATGAACAATTACAAGCTTGATTTTATTATTATTATTATTATTATTATTATTATTATTATTCATGCAATTGTTGTTATTCTGAAACCAGTTAAATAATATAAATTATGTTAGATAATAGTAAATATTAATATACTAAAAAATAAATATAATTAATAACAAGTGTTTATTATTTTTATTATTATTATTTATAATAATAAAAAAATATTTAAAAAATTAACTTTTTTTAGAATATATTTTTGCACAATATAAATAGTTAAATAGTTTAAAAAGTGAAAATGTAATGATATTTTTATTATGATTTTTTGTACTTTACGACTAAACGCCTGTCACGCCCCTGGACTGTTTTGTTGTGTTTTTGCTCCCCATGTGTTCCCTGTGACCCAGTTTCTCCCCAGTCTGATTGTTAATTTGATTCCAGTTGTGTCTCCTTAGCTCCCTCGTTATCCTGAGTTTAAAAGCCCCAGTCCTTTCAGTTAGTGTTTGTCGGTCCTTGAATGTCTTCCCTGCCTGTGCTCCATGTAACCCTGTTGGATTATTAAAGACTCTGTTTGTGAATTCTCCGTGTTTCTTCATCTCCTCGTTCTTGGCTCCCTTGACTCCTTGTGAACTGTGACAGAAGGACCGACCGAAACCGTTACCTCCGTGTTTGTACCCTCTGTTTTGTTTTCCGTTTTTTCTCTCAGTGTTTTTCTTTCCGTTGTGTTTCTATGGACCCCCTCCTTCGCCCGCAATATCTCCTCCTCCTGCTGCAGCAGGGGGAGAAATCGCTTGAGGGTCACACCAGACTGTTTCTGGTCCTCGCAAGCCTCACCACCTACCCGGACGACACGCTCTGTGCTTTATACGACGCCAGTTTGAACATCGCGTACAGGGCGCCGTCGTCCGAGGATGGCCCTCGAGCAAGTTTCGCCGCCTTTGTGGAGTGGGCACTGGCAAGACATGGATCCCCGTTCACCGTCTGTCCCGAGGGGGATCTCACCAGTGCCACTCCGGATCCAGTGCCCAGCCCACCATCTCCCTGCTGCGCAGACCGCATGCCCGAGCCCGCCGCTGACGGAGAGCCGGAGCCCGCCGCGACCAACGAGTCATCTCCGCATGGAGCAACAGTGCTGAGGATCGTCGCGGAGCCAGAGCCGCTGATGACGTCAGTCAAGGTGTGTGAGCCGGCAACAATGCCCGCCACAAGGGAGAATACCGCGGACAGTGAGAGCGCGGAGAGGAGCTCCACCCCCTGCACCGCAGCTGAGGGTGAGATGAGTATGGCGCGTGGATTGTGCCACAGCACGGGAAAAAGGGCTCCACTTCCCGAGTTTGGCCCAAGGAGGGACACAGATCCCAAGTCCAGCCCTCCTTCACCTCCTGAGTTTCCTTAGTCTCTGCTGGTCCCGTCCAGGTCTCCTGAGTCTCCTTTGTCTCTGCTGGTCCCGTCCAGCCCTCCTGAGTCTCCTTCGTCTCCGCTGGTCCCAGCCAGCTCCGCGCCTCCAGAGCGCCCTCCAGTACCTGCTCCTCGAAAGCACACTCCTGTGTCGGCTCCCATTCCTGAGTTCATCCGGGAAGCCCGGAGGCTCACAAATGCCCGACCTCCCACCCGCTCCTGCATCCTCCACCGCTGTCGTCTGGCAGCCCCTCTGCTTGCCCTCAGTCCACCATCTATGCGGTGCGAGCTCCACGGGACTGCCATCCTCCAGCGTCGCCAGGGCTGGAGTATCCCTCACCTTCGCCTTCAGCCTCCGAGGCCCGGACTCCGCCTTGGCCTGTCGGCTCCACCATGGCTCCTAGCTCCCTCCTCTCCGCTGTGGCCCATCTGTCCACTGGCTCCGCCGGGCTCCCTCGTCCCTCCGGCTCCGCCTTGGTCTCCACCTTGGTCCACTCCTCCGGCTGTGCCTCGTCCCTTCGTCCCTCTGGCGCCGTCAGGCTCCTCCATCCCCTCGGCTCCTCCTCAGTCCTCTGTCGTTCCGGCTCCACCGCGGCCCTCTGGATCCCCGCCTCCACCTCGGTTGCCGGCACCATCTGCTCCACCTTGGTCCCCCGGATCCTCCCCATCGCCCCTGCTCTTCGGCTCTCCGTCTCCGCCTCGGGCTCCTCCTCCACCTGCTCCGCCGCCATTGGTCGGCCCCCTGGAGTCGGCGGCCATTCCTCCTCCACAGCTTCTCCCTCCATCGGCTCCACCGTGGGCCGTCATCATGGCTGTGGCCTGGGTCCTGCTGGACTCCTCCTGCTCTGGGTCCCTCCTGTCTCTTCCCTGGCTCCTCCCTCCTTCATCACCTCCCTGGTCTCTGTCTGCCAGCCCCCTCCCGGGTGTCCTTCCTCCTCCTGAGCCTCCGCCTTTGTTCCCACCCGTTTCCCCCTCCCTCTGTTGTTCCACGGTGCGAGGACGCACCTTCCGGGAGGGGGGAGTAATGTCACGCCCCTGGACTGTTTTGTTGTGTTTTTGCTCCCCATGTGTTCCCTGTGACCCAGTTTCTCCCCAGTCTGATTGTTAATTTGATTCCAGGTGTGTCTCCTTAGCTCCCTTGTTATCCTGAGTTTAAAAGCCCCAGTCCTTTCAGTTAGTGTTTGTCGGTCCTTGAATGTCTTCCCTGCCTGTGCTCCATGTAACCCTGTTGGATTATTAAAGATTCTATTTGTGAATTCAATGTTTTTCCTCATCTCCTCGTTCCTGGCTTCCTTGACTCCTTGTGAACTGTGACAATGCCTGGGTCTGCAACAAGGGTAAAACTATAATACCTAGACCCATTTGAGCTTTAATGTAAAATATCTAATAATAATAATAATAATAATAATAAATTGTTAAATAAAAATGGGGAAATGTTAAAATGAACAGATTACAAGCTTAATTTTATTATTATATTTATTATTATTATTATTATTATTATTATTTCTGAAAATGAGTAACAATCTGATAAAAAATAAATTAACTTTTTTATAATATTATATTTTGCACAATATAAATATTTTAAAAAGTAAAAATGTAATGACATTTTATAATAGAATTTTTGTATCTTATGACAAAGTCTGGGTAAAACTATAAAATCTACATGAAAACCATTTAAACTTCAATGTTAAATAGCTAATAATAATAATAATAATAATATAGAAAATTGGTACTTATTCAAGCCAGATAAAACGTTTGATATCAGTTATCTATTTATTTTTTTTATTTATTTAGTGAGTTAGTTATTTATGTATTCTCTAAAATGTGTAATAGATAGAATCTAATAGAAAAAAATAGATGTCCTTTTTTATACTTTTTTTTTTTACACAATATAAATCTTTAAATAGTAAAACTGTAATAATATTTTTATGATGAATTTTCATGCTTTATGACTGAATGCTGGATCTGCGACAAGGGTACAACTATAAAATCAGTACACAAAAGCCATTTGTGCATTTAAGCAAAGCAGCAAATATTGATAATAATAATAATAATAATAATAATAATAATTAATAATGGAAAAGATAATAATAAATTATATATATATATATATATATATTTATTAGTGGTGTCAAAATTAGCGCGTTAACGCATGCGATTACTTTTTTCTGTTTAACTCGTTAAAAATATTTAACGCAATTAACGCAGGGGCGGGGCTAGGGTTGGCCATCCCACTCACAACTGCTGTTTCTGTCATTTTTTTCTCTTGACAAGAAGTGTATTTATTCAGTCGCATAACGTTTTTAGATCAAATCAAACGGGAGACGTTTCAGACGCGCGCTCCACTTCACTTCAGCGTCAAGGCTCGTTTATACTCGTGCCTGGCTCCGCTTCGCGAGCCTCCGCTGACTGCGCGCGCACCTCCCCAAACGGATGAGGCGTTTATACTTGACGCGTTCGCCGTTGAGATATTCTTTGAAACGACAGGGGGCGCACAAACGAAATC